>SADC01001356.1:0-75947 GCA_004194705.1 Ditylenchus dipsaci
TTTTTGAGTTCTGCCTATTTTTAGCCAACTTTTGTAAGCCAGAGCTTAATTTTTATAACACACCTTCCTAACAACTTTTAATGCTTAACAAACATGCTATATTGGATTTTCGTAATTAAATATTTTATTTCCAGAAAACAGCTCTCAAAAAAACATCGCAAAGAGGAATTCCATTTTTCGGCTTGCGATGTTTTTGCGATGTTTTTTAAAAGGTTTTTTTCATAAAACATTTGTATAATTTTTACTAGATGTTATATACCAAAATATAGCTCAATTAAAGTTAGCTGAGGAATGTGAAGTTTGTTTAACCAACATTTTCATCATCATGGTCAAAATTGAGCCGAAACATGACGTAAAATTATTTTTTTGATTGTAATTTCTGTCATGTTTCGGCTCAATTTTGACGATGATGATGAAAATGTATGTTAAACAAACTTCACATTCCTCAGCTAACTTTAATTGAGCTTATTTTGATATAACATCTGGTAAAAATTATAACAAAATGTATGAAAAAACCTATCAAAAAACCATCGCAAAACATCGCAAGCCGAAAAATGAAATTCCTCTTTGCGATGTTTTTTTGAGAGGCTGTTTCTGGAAATAAAAATATTAATTACGAAAATCCAATAATAGCATGTGTTAAGCATTAAAAGTTGTTAGGAAGTGTGTATAAAAATTAAGCTCTGGCTTACAAAAGTTGGCTAAAATAGGCAGAACTCAAAAAATCGCAAAACGGAGTCGTCAGCCCTACTTTAGACACAAAAAATTTTCGCGAAGATTTAGAGACAGTTGAGTAAAAGATTAGAAGAAACACATAACAAATCAACCTTGAGCCTTTCAATTGTTTTTAATATCACAACTGTAATGATGAGATAAGTTAACATGGAAAGTAGAAGGGTATTTCATGCAAGTTGCCACGAAATTTATGAAGTAAACGCTCGAACTCATCCCAAGATAAGTTTTTAGCACTATTGTAATATAACCACACGCCGCCTCCCCCCCACCATATTTTAAGCTTGGCTAGGCTTAGGCTATCAGGCTGAAGTTAAAGCTTCAAGTTGAGTTAAGTTTTATTACTATAGCCATTACTAACAAGGCTTTCGTACATTTTTTTTAATGTTGGTTTTAAGTACTCTTCAAAATATCATTGGGACGGGAGGTTTATAATTACAGTAGCTTTGGGAACGGGGAACATCGCAAGCCGAAAAATAAAATTCCCCTTTGCGATGTTTTTTGAGAGAGGCTGTTTTCTGAAATTAAAAGTTAACTACGAAATCCAATAACACCATTTTGTAAAGCATTAAAGTTGTAAGGAAGTGTGTTTAAAAATTGAGCTCTGGCTTCCAGGATTGGCTAAAAAAAAATCGAACTCAAAACATCGCAAAACAGAATTTCTATCTCTATTCTGGAGCTTAGTTAGATCGAAGACAAGAGATTTTGTACGTTTCGTAATTCAAAAAATATATTTAAAAAAATTTTACTTTTATCATCCTTTAAAATAAAAAGTAGAATAGCCGAAATGAGAATATTTGGATGAATATTTCAAGCCCAAGCCTCCAATTTCCTTCGTCCCTTAAAGAGGTTTCATAAGGGAATTTGACTTACTTCTTTAAGACAAAAGTTAATTTTTGGTAAAAACCGTTTTTCGGGGGCAAAAAACTTTATATGGGAAAACGTGTTAAATTTTTTCAATTTTTTCAGAGTGAAAAATTCGAAAAAAATGAGTTAATCAGGTTAAGTGGATGGTCATCTTGAGTCAGGATGTCAAAAGCAATTCAAAAACAAGTCTAATTCTTAG
This sequence comes from Ditylenchus dipsaci, assembly GCA_004194705.1. Lineage (NCBI taxonomy): Eukaryota > Metazoa > Nematoda > Chromadorea > Rhabditida > Anguinidae > Ditylenchus > Ditylenchus dipsaci. The sequence goes on from SADC01001356.1 coordinate 1,799, forward strand.
AAGTCAAAAAGTAGTTGGCTCAATTTCGAGTTTCACAATTAGAAAAATAATTTTACGGCTTTTTTCAAAACTGAACAAGATGACTGACTGGCTGATGCATGAGGCACTTATATAGCATAATTCTTGCCCATAAAACAACCATCAGGCAATTTACAAACGTGGCCGACATATTGGCGCACAAGGAATGGCTCGGTGTTGACCTCTTTCTTTCAACAACATATAGAAGAACGATCAGGGGTAAATAATCATCAATGAATTGAATAGATTATCCAGTAAAAAATCAGCTCTTTTCTTTGCTTCTACTAGAAGAAAGTGAAGTTGAAGACAATGGTGTAGCTGTGGCCACAGGAGACACATATGGCCAGTAAGCAAGCAATAAAGATGGAGTTGGCGGATTGGGTGAGGTATATTGGCCAGACATATCTTCCTGATAACTTTGTACAAATGAAACACCATACACAGCAGAAATGAAAGTCAAGAAACTGATGAACCTAAAAAAAAAAAATGTTAAATCCAGGTCACAATGCAACTGGTTTTATTGATCATTGATGATTTTGTGAATATTTTGGTTTTGATTTTGTTGCTATAACGATTTTTTAAAGCGACATGTTTAATATGAAATCGGAATGTCGTCTAGAAAACGTATATAAAATGATACGCCATAGATGTCAGATTTGTCATTGAAAATCAAATGGAACTGGAACTAACTTTCAAAAAACAAAATATACAGGGTGTCCAAAACATTTGATTTTATGGCAATGCTTGATATGATCTTCATTTTTTCCATATCTATATCTTAAATTCCGTATTAATAGAGCATTGATCTTAAATTTTGTTTCAAATGTTTCAGTTATATGTAACAGAGGGAGGGTTCCTTGGTCGCCCCGTTTTTTCAGCATTTGCCTTAGCAAGGGTAGGTCAGCGTATGTTAGGACGGACTTAATCATATTTCAGACCCAAGTCAGGTTCAATATCCTAATTTTTTCAAAAAATCTATCGACTCTTTTTTGACTTCTTCCCGGTGTTGCTCAATTCACTCGAAATCACGCATGGAGCCATCCGACAGACCTGGTGTGTCAACACCCGAGAAAATTTACACAGAAGCCAATAAGTTCAAACTAAATCCGGTTTATTCTATAAAAGCTAATATGAGACAAAACAATTTGAAAGCTAGAACTAGGAGAATTCGTGCCAAAAATGTGAACTCTAATTTTAATACATGCTAACAACGCCCGATATTGTGGAACAGCATTCTCACTGTCTTGTCGTTGAGTGCAGGGTATTCTGGTTCTTTGATTAGCTTTTTCAGATGCTCCACAGATTTGTACTGAGCAATGCAAAATACCTAAAACGTTGTGATTAAATCTAAGAACGGAAAGTCACGAGCTGTACTTTTTTTCAACTTACAAAACCTATATGAAAGATGTTCGCCCATGGCCAATCTATGTTGTAGAAATAATAAGTGTGGGAGGACAAAAACAAATACTGAATACAGTCACTACGAAAGCATTAAAAAGGGCTCGACCATGGCGGTCACTTATCTCATGGTCTTCTAAATCACACTAAAACACATGTTCGAAGGTTGCCTCGCAATAAGGAATGCTAACCAAAAGCTTGTTGAAGCTATATTCCTGCGCATCAGCATCTTCCTAGCATAAGAAAAGCAATCAGACGAATCTCTTAAAAACTGTTCGCATCGATCCAGCACTGAACCAACATCGAAACGATCGGCCATCTTCAACAGACCAACCACATTCTTGGCTAAACGTCACAATAAAAATTCACACATTATAAAAAGGCCAACCTGTAATAATCTCCCTATATTTGCTTGGGTATATGACTGTAGGAATTGACAGAAATCGGTGGCATCTAAATCTTCCATGACTATTTCACTGCTATCTTCTCGGCGAAGTTTCCGTTGAAAAGCGTGTTGAAGACTGTAGATTGAACAGATAGCAGCTAAAAAACAGTGTTGGAAAGTTATAGGTAAATGAAAAACCAATTTGATACCCCTCTATTGACGTAAATTTTTTTTCCGTCAACAATAAGCACACAGTCAGAAGGAAAGGAAGTCGGAAGGCAAAACTCGTCCACTACTTCTTGAGATGCCTACAGTCTTTTGCACTAGAAGAATTTAAAAAAATATATACAAAGAAACCGACTTAATAACGGTGCTCTGTAAGATTGTCAAATCGATTTGAGACGTATAGACATTGATGTCAGTGTCAAAAGAAACTCTATCTTTCTCATAGTTTATGAAACGATCAGAGGTCATAATCTCGTCAAAGCCGTCCTGTTCGTAATTATCGGAAGTTGTCTTGAAGTGATGTATGAACTAAATATACTGACTAAAAATAGGATCATTGGCACGCCAAAGATTGGGCCATTTAAAATTGGGCCCAGTCAATTGGGTTAATTCGAATTAGGCCAAAATCGAATTGGGCCAAATTAAATAAGTTTTTTTTCTGACTGACGTTTGACCCTCTGTGCACTTTAATACCACCTTTGAAGTACTTGAATTTTCAGTTGCAACGTAATGTTTAATTATTAACAAAAGATATTAACAAAAGTAAAACTTCCTTTTCCGCAGCAAATTGTGGCCCAATGTGAATTTAGCCCAATTTGATTTTGGTCCAATTTTGAACTGTCTCAATTGAAATTAGCCTAATTTGAAATGGCCAAATCTTTGGCGTGTCGAATAATTCCGTTTTCTTTACCTCTTTGCGGCAATCCTTACCTATGCCTTGAAAGATGATTGTAAAAAAATGTGTCGTGTGAAAATCACTTCACTTTGACGGTAGCATCGCAAATAGATGGAGAGGAAACCGCCGCCACGCCTACCCAAAGATACATAGATGCTCCTTGAAAATTAGATTACAAATTGAAATTTTTACAGGACATAGATGGAGCCATGCACTAAAACAGCGTGCTTTGAAAATTACTAACCATTTTGCACCACCTATGTCTACACTTGGTGATTCCAACTGCCCAAAGGTGAGAGTTCTTTCAGCTCAAACGAGAATTTTATTATCTTATTGGCCGGCACTAAGCTGGCTTCACGTTTACACGCACATGGTGTTTCAAAATAACTCACTTGCTTCCAACACGGCTTTAGAATAACTATGGCTGCCTTTCACCTCTTTCTGCAGATTAGCCACTGATTGCTCCACTTGAGACATCTTATTTTGAACCGACTCTTCCATATGCTGCGAATGCTCTCCATCGGCCTTCATCGCTCCTTCTGCGATTTCACTTTCGAGACCTCTAATAGCTTCTTTCAGTTTTTCAAGACGTTCAGCATTGCTAATTTTTTCATTTTTACGGATTTGCTCATTTTTGCTTTGACACCTCAACAAACAAATATAGAATCTGACCTGGCCAATTAGAAGTACTTAAAAAATGAGGTAAAATAAATCTCAGTCCCTAGGAGAAAACGAACTTGCGAGAATTGTAACGACTTTTACGATTTTATCGTACTCGTACTTCGTACCGCCTAATTGATGAGCTCGTAACTCGTACTCGTATCATGGAAAGAAATTTCTTCGTACTCGTATTTGTACTCGTAGTACGAGCCAGTGTTCTCAATAGTCAGAGCAGAATGGAAAGTCAGAATGAAATTCAAAAATTCTGACAGTCAGAAAGCGCGGGAAATTATTCTGACTGTCAGACTCTTTCTGACTCTCAGAAATGACGATCAGACAGGGAAAAAACAGCGTGATTTGATCTATTTTTTTTCTGACTCTCATTTCTGACAGTCAGAAAAATTTCCCGCGCTTTCTGACTGTCAGAATTTTTGAATTTCATTCTGACTTTCCATTCGGCCTCTGACTATTGAGAACACTGGTGCGAGCTAAAAAATGCTCATATTCGTACTCGTACATTGCTCGTACTTACCACTTTTTGTCTTACCTGGCTCGTAGTTAATTTTAATTACAAATTTTTAAAACAATTTTTTAGTGATGGGCATTTGCCTTTGCCCAATAACAATATTTTTTGGCCGTCTCTAGACCCCATACCAATACCGATATTTCAAAGTTGTGGACCCCAATATATTGCCAGATACCAATATTTTTTTTAAAAGTCTATTTGTTTACCAAAAAATTAACAAAAGGTTCCTAATTCAGTCTAATCTCGATTTAGTGGGACCGGCCAGTTAGCGATACGGTCAGTTAGCGATGCTTTTTTTTCAAATTTTTGATATTTTTTTGCCATAAAGTACCCTTTTTGTGAAAAACAGTTTTTCTGGGGCGCAGGACTTCCTTTTACGGAGTCCTCCCAAAAGTGTGTTTTGACCACTTATTCGAGCTTTTAAGGTCGTAATTAGTCGAAAAAAATGTTTTCAGGATTGGGAAAGACATCTGCAAAAAAAAATTTTGGTCAAAAAATTAAAAAATTTTTGACCAAAATTTTTAATTTTTTGACCAAAATTTTTAATTTTTTCTCCAAAATGTACCAAAATTTTAAGCCTAAGCCTAAAGCCTAAGCCTAAGCCCCCTATTCTTACCGAAGCATGAAAAATAAAAATTTTTGGTAAAAAAGTCGATTTTGATCAAAATTTTTTTTCTCGAAAAATGTCTTTCCCAATCCTGAAAACATGTTTTTCGACTAATTACGACCTGAAAAGCTTGAATAAGTGGTCAAAACACACTTTTGGGAGGACTCCGTAAAAGGAAGTTTAGCCTCTGGGGCCACCCAGTAGCTGAAATTTCCTCAGGAATCCGAATCAAAAAACAGAATTTCAAAATAACGCGTGGTCGCTGAGATATGACCTAAAGTTGGTTGCTTGTCATTTTAAATGATGACCATCCAACTTTAGGTCATATCTCAGCGACCACGCGTTATTTTAAAATTCTGTTTTTGATTCGGATTCCTAAGGAAATTTAAGCCGCTGGGTGGCCCCAGAAAAACTGTTTTCCACGAAAAGAGTACATTTATGGCAAAAAATATCAAAAATTTTGAAAAAAAAACCATCGCTAACTGACCGTATCGCTAACTGGCCATACACCCGATTTAGTAACACACTGGAACTGATTTTTTGGCCTAAAGAAACGAGAATTGATCCATTTTGGTTTTTTATTATGGCCACAAAATAAAAACGCCCTCGGAAATCGAATAATCGAAAAATTTTCAAACTCAAATTTTGTACGAATTAAATTTCGGACGGTCTGAATTTCGGACTAATTAACGTTGGGGGAACTGATTATTGGACGAAAAATTGATGTCATTGCACCAGCTGTCGAATGGAACGAGGGTCAACTGCCGACCCCCAACTGCCGACCATTTCAACTGCCGACCTCCAACTGCCGACCAATTAACAAATTCTGTCAAAAGAAGGGTTTTCTTTTTGGGTGAGAAAAGGCAAATGCTCAAAATGTACTATACCTTTTTTCGATGCTGCGTAGGCGTTTGTGTAAAGATGTAAGGTTTTATACATTTCTTTAACTGACGTTGGCATATCCTTTTAGGTCAAAAAGGCAAGGCTAAACTGCGGAATACCCCCAGCAGTCAACTTCGGAACAACCCCAGCAGTCAACTTTGGTATACCCCCAGCACTTAATTCGGAACACACCCCTCATGTTACCCCAAAATTGAAAGCTGAGGATTTTAGCTACACAATGGTGTAAAAATTTCGTGGTTTAGTTCACAAAAATGTATATTTTTCGATTAAAATAAAATTGAATCTTTTCGAATGAAAATCGAATACTCAAAAAATATTCAGTTCTATTTTAATTGAAAAATATACATTTTCGTGAACTAAACCAAGAAATGTTTACACCATCATGTAGCTGACATCCTCAGCTTTTAATTGTGAGGTAACATGAGGGTGTGTTCCTAATTAAGTGCTGGGGGTTTACCAAAGTTGACTGCTGGGGGTATTCCGAAGTTGACTGCTGGGGGTATTCCAAAGGTGTGCCAAAAGGCAAATATGTCAAATATTTCTTTGGGCATAGGGCAGGTTCCCCGATCTTTTTCTAATAAGCGGCTTCAAAATTAGCGTTTGCTCTTTTTAGTAAAACATAGTCAAGTTTTTTTTTTGAAATATTAGAAATTTCGGCGCTAGTAGCGAATACCCCACCCCCCCAAGCATCCAACCTTTAAAAATTGCTGTAACTACCCTTGCAAACAACAAGTTTAGGCTTAGCCCTTAGGCTTGGGGGTAGGCCAGCGTACGGAAGTTGTGACTAATGAAGAGTTTGCGCACATTTTCCGGGGTCTGGGACATATATTTGGGTACTATTTACTAAAGTAAAAAAAGTGAAAATCGTTGGGGGGGGGGGGGGGCGAGTATTCGCTACTAGCGTCGAAATTTCGAAGGCGCTAACTCAAAAAAGGAGATCTGGGAACCCTGGGGCATAGGAGCATTTGAGTTACTCTGTGCCCTTTTTTTAATTCTCGCCTTTGATGCATGTTTTTTCAAATTTTTTTAAGTTAGGCTTAGGCCTCAGGCTGAGGGTAGGCCAGCGTAAGCTAGCCGGGACTAAAAAATGTATTACGAACTGCAAGACAAACGAAAATTCAAAGAAGGTGAGAATTCAAAAACGGGCACAAAGTAACTTAAACGACTACGCACCATTTCTTTGTAAAACATTTTGTAGTCCGAGAAACATGTTTGAGCGTTTGAGTTCTCTTAAAAGGCACTGGGCTACCCTGCGCCTAAGGTTTCGCCTAAGTTACAAAATTTATAAAACTTTGCATTCGTACGCAAACTTAGTTTGCGTGATATACCACAGTTAACAAAACTAAGTTAACCTTCTGTATTCCTGCCCTTTTTGTTGACTTTTTATGTATTTTAATGACTTCTAAAAAAGGGGTTAGTGCAGGGATCCCATATTTTTTTTAAAAATATGTAGATTTTTTCAAAAGCTAAGATTTTTCGTTTAAAGGAGCATATTATCCCAAAAAACTAAGATTTTCGGTACAAAAAAATCAGTAGCTCTCGAATAATTTTAGAATAATTAAAAAAAAGGCTAAACTTCCTTTTACGGAGTCCTCCCAAAAGTGTGTTTTGACCACTTATTCAAGCTTTTCAGGTCGTAATTAGTCGAAAAAACATGTTTTCAGGATTGGGAAAGACATTTTTCGAGAAAAAAAATTTTGATCAAAAATCGACTTTTTGCCTTGGGGGACCAAGGTAAACCACCTGAAAATGGTACCAAGAATCCTAAAAAGATGGGATTTGAACATAGTTTTGTTAGCTGGGGCCTACTGCATAAAGAAACTCTGGTATGCATGCTTTTTTCATGCATCCAGAGTCACTTTCGAGTGATTTGTGTCTAAGGTATGTGGGTGTGCGCATCTCAACTCCAAGCCCCCAAGCCCCCTGCGCCCCGAAGGGGGCGCAGGGGGCTTGAGAGTTAGAGATGCGCGCACTCACTTACCTTAGACATAATTCCGAGCAGGACTCTTGATGATAAAATGCATATGGAGACTCTTTTTGCCTAGCTCCAGTGACAAAACGAGGTAGAATACCTTGGTCCCCCAAGGCAAAAAGTCGAATTTTGGTCAAAAATTTTTTAATTTTTTGACCAAAATTTTTTTTTGCAGATGTCTTTCCCAATCCTGAAAACATGTTTTTTCGACTAATTACGACCTGAAAAGCTCGAACAAGTGGTCAAAACACACTTTTGGGAGGACTCCGTAAAAGGAAGTCCTGCCAAAAAAAACTAAGATTCGGGGGGCCGAAATAAGTAGAATTCTTATAAATAAGTAGATATGGGATCCCTGGGTTAGTGACTTTCCAGAGTCAGAATTTCATAAGAAATCTGATACAAATATTTTCACAGAAAAGTTAATTCAAAAAAAAAGAAGTATACTTCGACAGTTTGATAAAGCAAAAATAAGTATTTTGAAGGGTAGGATGGCAAGGAGTTGCACATCGTTCGATGTTTTTTTTTAACTTTTATACTAACTCAAGTATACTTTTTCTCTGTATGATATTCCGAAAGAGACTATAGAAATGTGCTTTGCAGAAAAAAAATTCAGCAAATATCAATCAGACCAATCAAAGAAAAATCCAAAATCATGGATTCTAGACAAAAAGCAGGCTTTGACCTGCAACTCAACTGCAGTAGCTGTTTAACCCGGTAAAATTGCGACTCGCTACAAATTGTGACTCGCTATAATTTTGAATTTTTTTAATTTCATTTTTGACTGTTTTTTGCATGTTATTTTAACTTTTTTTAAGTTAGGCCTTAGGCTTAGGCAAGGGTAGGCCAGCGCACGTTAGAACGGACTCAAACGTGTGTCCCAGACTGAGCACCAAAAGGCGCCAATTTGAAAAAACTGTAGCGTGTCACAGTTTGTAGCACAATTTGCGTTAATGATCTTCTTAAATTAATAATAGCCTGAGGATCATTTTGACACTAAACTTGTAAATAAGATATGGAAAAAAGGTTTAAAAAATATGGTGTGCACCCAGTGGGATTCGAACCTGTGACCTAGGCGATGAGTATATGAATGTTCCCACAAAGTATCCACACACCCTTCAGTTTGGATTAACTTGTTACAATAAACCGATTCTGTACGTTAATTTTTTTTCATTCTTTTCTACGACTGGAAACATTGTCTTTTGGTCAGACTTTGATAATTGGTCGGCAGTTGGGGGTTGGCAATTGGGATGGTCGGCAGTTGGGGGTCGGCAGTTGTCCTTTAACCGTCGAATGTGTGAGAAATAATTTGAAATAAATCTTGTTATGGCGTTGCAGAATTGTGGAAAAGAAAACCCTATTTTATCAAAAAAATCACTTCTGAGTGATAACTTCTAGCATTAGTTTTTTTAATCAATAAAGTATTTCGGGCATAAAAAAAGTCTTTTCGTTAAACTTTTTCTTTAAAATAAGACAATTTGAGTAAATCAATAAAAAAAAAATTAATAAAATTTGTTTAATGTCATCTATTAGACCAAAAAAATGAGGAAATATGAGTGAAATTTGAAATTTCTATTGGAAAATTTCACTATTTAGCACCCAATATCTTTGTCAAACCCAATACCAATATTTTCGGAAGACACCAACCAATATCCCAATACCAATATTTACGCCTTTATTTGACCCAATACCCCAATATCCCAATAACAGTCAAAACTCCCATTAACATACACCCTTGGGACCGGGACTAGCCGTATGTTAATGAGAGGTGTATGTTAATGGAGAGTATGTTAATAAGGAAATCACTATGATCAGACCAAATAGATCTTAGCCAGCCGTATGTTAATGGGAGAGCGTATGTTAATGGGGAGTATGTTAATGGGAGTTTTGACTGTACCATATATATTGTTTGTTCCCATCTCTACAATTTTTCGTTTTAAAAATGTATTCAAAGTTTTAATTAATTTTTCGACGAAAGAAATGTTCGCACGATTTTTTTTGTGTAACAAACTGTGTACAGAGTGTCCGGATTTTTTAAAATTATGTTTTGCACACCCATTTCTTCTATTCATGCTTGATTTCGCACTTTGTCTGCTTGATTTTGCACTTTGGAGTTAAGTCATGCGAAAAATTATATTGCAAGTTTGTGACCTTTTTAGGAATATAAATGACGGCTGACATGGCAACATAAAAAGCTGACATAGCAATATATGTTAGAAACTTAAAATGGTTAACAACTATTTTCGTCAAATGGTCAAACAATTCTAACCTAGAAAGATAACAGATGTTGAAATCAATTTGTTATTGTTATCCAAATATCATCAAATTCAAAAACGAATTTTTGTAATAAAAAGCTAACTAAAAGATAAAAAATTTACTGAAAAGGTGGGGGACCAGAATTTCTTTTCTTTCTCGACAAACTTTTTCATTTGTTCCTGTCTATATTTTTTAAGTTTTCCCTCTATTTTTTATAATTGTCATAACGTCATCAACATCAGATTTGACGCAAAACGAGTAAAAAATGGAACGATTCAAAAAAATTTTCTGGTTCTCGCCTTAAATTTTTGAAACGCACGCCCCTTTAAAGAAGAAGTTCTGTACTTTTGTAGTTTCATTAAGGTTTCATTATCAGTTTCATTTTCACTCATCTGTTTTCCTTGGTATGGTACCATAACTTGGTAGGGTAAAATATATAAATGTATGGTAAAATAGCTTTTAAATATTACAAGCATTTCTAATTACAGTCGAGTCATGATATAGTGTCACTCAGATTTAGTGGCACCCTCGCTATAGTGGCATCTTGGACTCGGTCCGGACTCAGTGAATTACCCTCGATATAGTGGCACTAGCGCCTGATGACCAGTCTCGATGGTTAAATTAAAAGCCCGTGTTTGGGATCACGATTCTAAATGAGGTACAAGAATTTTAATTACTTACAGCTAAATCAAAAATGTCGGGTTCTTGAGGCGGATACCCATTTAGGAAAACCACCAGGTGATTTTTTTCCACCTGCCCTGAGGCTTACTGGTCGACTTATGACTGTTCTTGAAAAAAATAAAATGTATGCTACTACAGTCGACGCTCCCAATAACATACACCCCAGAGGTTCGTTCCCGCCTAGGGTCCAACACTTTTTTAGCCCCATTTTTTCAAAATTTTTCCATTTCTGGTTTGACAGTCTGGTCGCAAATATCGCAAGAATTCCGATTTTGCCGATCATTTTTGCGGAAAACAATGATTTTTAGAAACTTTTCTTGATTTTAGTGGGTTCGAGAGGCTTCGGGTGATTCGGGTAACTTCAAGGAGCTCTGGCTGATTTTAGTGGATTACAGTGGTATGAGGGTAATTTGGGTGGTTTTGAAAGGCTCAAGGTGATTTGGGTAGTTCGGAGTGGTTTGGGATGATTTCAAGTAATTTAAGAACTTTTTTAGTGGTTTGAAGTAAATCTGGTGGTTTCGTGTTATTAAAGATGAATAGGGTGATTTTGAGTGGTTTAGGGTGATTTCGGTGGTTTTGAGTGGTTTGGGATGATTTTAGTAAATTCGAAAAGTTTAGGGTGATTTGGGTAGTTTTCAGTGGTTTTTGCGTGATTATAGTAATTACAAGTGGTTTAGGATAATTTGATCTCGAGTATTCTGACTGGTTTAAAGTGTTTTTTTTTCTCCAATAACTTTGGTGATTCCTGTGTTTATGTGCTTCGGCTTGATTTGAGCTGTTTTAATTAAAACCTTTCACATTTCGTCGCAGACAGCTGCAATATAGTTAAATTTTGAATAGGTTCTCATTCTGTGAATTCTCATTATCATCTTTGGAAACACTGGTTTTAAGTTATTCTTTAGGTGACTTCTGGATTTGAGGTTGGTTTAGTTCAAACCACCTTCGCGCCTACCTCACATACCGTGCTTTTTGGTCAACTATAAATAGTGTTAAGACGTCTTCTAAGTAATTTTTATACGCTAAAGCCAATAAAAAACAGTTTCCGCATAATTTCCGCACTAAAAATATGTTTTCAAAAAAATTTTGGTTACCATAAGTTGACCGATTGCCTTGGTCCCCCAAGCTAAATACACCAAAAAGGGTATTTCGATACGCTTAAAAATATTGAAAAGATGGGACTTGAACATAGTTTTGTTAGCTGGGGCCTACCGCATAAAGAAACTCTGGTATGCATATTGCTTTCATGCATCCAGAGTCACTTTCAAGTGATTTGCGTCTAAGGTATGTGGGCGTGCGCATCTCAACCCCAAGCAACCAAGCCCCCTGCGCCCCCGAAGAGGGCGCAGGGGGCTTGGTTGGTTAGAGATGCGCGCACTCACTTACCTTAGACATAATTCCGAGCAAGACTCTTGATCAAAAATGCATATAGAGACCTTTTTGCCAAGCTCCAGTGACCAAAACGCGGTAAGATACCTTAATACCTGATATTTTAGCATGGGGTACCAAGGCAATCGGTCAACTTATGGTAACCAAATTTTTTTTGAAAACCTGTTTTTAGTGCGGAAATTGTTTGGAAACTACTTTTTTATCGGCTTTAGCGTATAAAAATTACTTAGAAGACGTATTTACACTATTTATAGTTGACTAAAAAAGCCCACTTTGAGCTGTGAACCTTGAAATTTTCTACCTTTTTAATTTCTTCAATGAGTGTGATAGAATGAAGTCTAGCGAAAAGATGTATTTTAAGTTCTCTTTGGCAGAACTTATGAATGGAGTCTAGATAATGAATAAACACCATTTCAGAATTATTATCAATTATTGTGAAGTGAATTCAATGTTTTGACATTGATAAAATGCACACAATTGGCAAAAGTTAAGGGTAAATTGTTCGCAGAATAAAACTTCAGTTTGGAGCACCGCAAAATAGAAGGTTCTTCAAGCAATGGAGCTAACATTTTTTGATCAACAGACCAGTATTTCTTGTTAGAGCTTTTCACAGTTAAGTTTAGAGTAGAGTCACTCCAAATATGTGAAATAATTAGCGTCACTCCAAATATGTGAAATAACTGTTCCCGTAGTTTATTTAGGTTGATCTTGGAATCGATGGAGAAAATTAAACTTGTATACATACCGTATTACCTCTAATGAGAGCCCAGGGCTCTTATTTTTCAAACCCCCAAAAATCGGAAAATTTGGAATTCGATTCCGAGAATTTCGGGTGCTCAACCAAAATCTAAAAAGTGGAATCGGTAGAGCTCGTGGGAGTTAAGAAAACGTATCGAACAGCTTTGAAAAATATTGCTTCTACACTGAGATCCAGACCCTCAAAGTCGAGGGGGGGGCTCTTAATAGGACATGGGCTCTCATTAGAGGTAATACGGTAGTTTTTAGATGCTTTGACTTGAGCATATCATATAAATTTTCTAAAGTATCAAATTTGAAATAACTTTTTTGAGCTATTATTTTTGACCGCAGTTAACACTCCGAGACTCATGCGTGACTTTTGCCATTTCTGAAGCAGAATTTCATGGAGAACACGATGGCTTTTCAAATTTTTTTTCAAATCTAAAAAGTGGTTCAAATCGACCTTTGAAACATGTGACCCATAGGCCGGGCACTAACAACTTAGATAAGGCTGTAACTTTTTCCCCGGTTATTATTTTGATCAGTTTTAAAAACTATAAATGTTCCTCGTGAGCTACTTTATCTTTCTGTAATCGCAAAAACATGACTTTTACCAAAAATAAGAATTAAATTCATCAAAGATTCCTAAAATGTGAGTTTTGAAAATCGCGGTTATTTTACAAAAATCTCAGCCCCTCTTTTGACTCCGCCTACACCTCCCCCCCCCCTCTAGAGAATTAACGGCTCAGAGACAATTTGTGCAAATTTCAGCTTTTTCTCAAAAAAGTATGTCTTTAGGGTTACCTGAAATATTATTTAGGGAGGGAGGAGTGGTAGGGGTTGGTATTCCGTTTAGTTTTTTAAGCGTCAAAATCTAACTAAAATGAGATTCGTTATAATGACTTTTGGTATACCGACCCTCTCTTTGTAATGAACAAACTTTTTGAAATTTCTTCTAATAAAGCAAAACCTCGATGCACTGACACCCTTTTTTTCAAGATAGGGTGTCGGTTTATCGAGGTTTTGCTTTTTTTCCCCAGAATTCATTTCTTTATCTTCTTTCCATAACAACAGAAAAATAAAAGGCTTGTCAACGAAAAAAGATTTAGGCGATAGAAAAAAATTTCGTCCGCATAAAAAGTTTTGTCCATTGGATTTTACGAATTCTTTTAATATCGGAGATATATTTAATAAAAAGCCACTTTTTGAACTAACTAAAAAAATTTTTATTTGCAAAACTTAATATTCTAAAATTTCATTCAATAATTTCATTATCGGAATGCAGAGACCTTAAACAGACATATACAGCCACCATATCGAGTGCCTATTGACTAGGTGGAGAATATTGTGTGCGTAAGTGTACCGAAACTTTATAAAATTTTATCAAGTGATATCAACAAAAAATCAATTGAAAAGTCAAAAAAATGGGTTGTTTTTTCATTTACTGGCACCAGACATTTTCCTTTCGAATGGTGTCTTTTTCTTCCTCAGTCATGTCGTCTTCCAATTGAAAAAGTTCACGAACCTGTAACAGTCAATATTTTATATTCTGTTTTATGAGTTAAGGACCCACCTCTTCTGGACTCTTGTTTTTCATGAGAGCAGCCACAGTCTGGCAACCATACAAGTAGAGAGACTTGATGTCCAAATAGTTGGCAGCCAACAGTAATTCTACAATCTGCTCCATCGGCACATTGTAGAAGGTCTTCTCAGCATCGTTCAACTTGAACCAAATACGTTCCCGAGTGGCTGGGTCTTCTTGGATCACTGGTTCTGGCAAACCTGCAATCATTGCAACCAAATAGATGTTTTAAACGGTTGAAATCCATATAAAATCACACTCAAGTTGGTTCTCGCCTTGAGTCCGATACTTTTAACATACATTTTCTGACTTTTTTCGAGTTGGATTGAGTTTCAGAAGTTCTATTGACCAAGTTTTAGTGATTATTTTTATGGCAGTTTTTTCTCGTGCTGTTCTTTAGTTCCATTTTCTAAACTCCGTGAGCTTTCACGAGATCTATTGCTTCCAAATTTCGGATTTGGTTCAGAGCTCCTCCCCCGGGGCCACAACTTCAATTTTTCTTGAGCCCCAAAAATTTCTTAATGACTTCAATAAGATCCACTCTCCGCTGAAGGTCTATTGGAAAAGCACCCTCGGCTATTAGAAAAAATATGGTATGTAGTTTTTTTTAAATAAAAGGCATGAATTAGTTTGCTATGCGACCGCTCCACAACTTAAAAAGAAATCAGAGGCACATTTTATTGAAAAATCTCAATTCCTATTTTTAAAAACATAACCACTTTAAACATAAACACCCTGGTTCATTTTGTGGACTGCAGCCAGCTATTTTCAAGTAAAATATAAATTGGAACACCCACCAACATGGTCTTTGCACCATTGCAGCACTTTTTCAAACACCTTGCTGGTCACAGCTGGGATAGGAAACTCAAATTGGTCGCCCTCAGCCAAGTTCAAGTCTTCGTACATCTGAGAGAATGTCTTAGACTGACTGATCACGGCCAACTCCACCTGGAACAGCTCTCCATCCTGCGTCTTCACTGTCACCTGTCCAGGCCCATGAGCAGAAGGGGTAGAGCAAGCGGCCACTTCACGATCAGAAGACATTACTTGACTATGAGGCTTCAGAGGTTACAGTAACTGAAAAAAGCTAGCGGTTGCTTAATAACTTACTTATTAAAGGACCATGAAAATTGATAAGCACAGCAATTTGCGGAATTGAAACTCGCGCGGGACCCGGTACGTGACGATTGATCCCATCGGCCGATTGATCCCATGGGACGATTGATCCCATCCTGTCAAAAAGGGACGATTGATCCCATCCCGTCAAAAGGGGACGATTGATCCCATCCAATAAAAAAGGGACGATTGATCCCATCCGATTAAAAAGGGACGATTGATCCCATCCAATAAAAAAGGGACGATTGATCCCATCCCGTTAAAGAAGCGATGATTGATCCCATGCCGTTTAAAAGGGACGATTGATCCCATCCCGTTAAAAAAGGACGATTGATCCCATCTAATTATAAAGGGACGATTGATCCCATCTTGCTAAAGAAGAAACGATTGATCTTATCTAGAGATGGCCTCGGTACGGGAGTCACGTCCCGTCCCGAAGAGATTTTAGGGCTTGTCCCGTCCCGGTGTCCCGTCCCGGAATGATTTTCCGATTTTTCCTTTATTTTTCCTTTATTTTTCACTTATTAATGGGTCTGGACGTCCCGTCCCGTCCCGGAGGGTTTTTAGGCCTTGTCCTGTCCCGGTGTCCCGTCCCGAAATTTTTTAAAGTAAATTTTATCCCGTCTCGTCCCGAAATAGTATGGAGCAGGAGTGATTTTGAAAGAGCCATCCGCGTAAATAACTTTCATTTCGTGGCTCCATTCGATGTGTTTTTCGCGACCAAACAGCAAAATTCTAAATTAATCAAACATGAACAAATTATAATCAAAAGTTCACCTTTCTGGGTCATTTCTCCCAGAATCGCCGAGCAAAAATTGTTCTTCACGACCGGTTGCATCTGTATACCGTTGGCACACTGCTGGAATGTCAATTAGCTGTACATCGTTTCCTTCGGTAACCGGAACATCATTCTTTCTTCGAATTCTACGAACTTGCTTCCGAACTGCGCTGCCAATAAGACTGGGAGCCAGAGCCAACGGAGCTGATTGCAATTCCTAATTCAGCAACTGTTTCGGTTTCTTAATAGGTTATACAGTCTTTAACATTCTTATAAAGTCTACCTCACGAGTTTCCACTGCTCTCCTCTTCAAACTCGCTTTAATATTACTGAGTGGAACTGCCATCGGATCCTTATTGTGATTGTGATTGAATATGGCATTGTGTGGAATAAACTTGACAAATACATTGCCGACGACAGTTGAATGAAGACGCGCTTTGCAGCCACCATTTGCTTCTTTATATTTCTCGCATTTCCAGTGTTGCCTTGTACCATTCATCACCTTCACGTGCTGTTGAAATAAAAATCCTTTGTGCGCTGCTTTATTTCGGCCCCTTTCAGACAATACGATTGTGAGTAAATCCTGTGAAAAATAAGATTATCAACATTTCGCAATAGGACGTACATTTTCTTCAATTACTGCTTCTTCTTCATTATTGACGTTGGTGTTGCTGTTAGCTTGCATTTCGATACTAAAATACGAACATTGAGATACAAAATACAAGATACATGAAACAAAATACAAAAACAAAATACATGCTACACTTCAGTTACACGTGAAAATAAACAATAATTTATTTAAATCGACCTTTTAATGGTATGGGATCAATCGTCCCTTCTTTAACGGGATGGGATCAATCGTCCCTTTTTAACGGCACGGGATCAATCGTTTCTTCTTTAACAAGATGGGATCAATCGTCCCTTTTTATTGGATGGGATCAATCGTCCCTTTTTAATCGGATGGGATCAATCGTCCCTTTTTTATTGGATGGGATCAATCGTCCCCTTTTGACGGGATGGGATCAATCGTCCCTTTTTAATCGGATGGGATCAATCGTCCCTTTTTTATTGGATGGGATCAATCGTCCCTTTTTAATCGGATGGGATCAATCGTCCCTTTTTTATTGGATGGGATCAATCGTCCCCTTTTGACAGGATGGGATCAATCGTCCCATGGGATCAATCGGCCAATGGGATCAATCGTCCATGTCCGCGCGGGACCACCCTAATTTTGTCCATAATGTTTTCGAATTAATTTTTATCTGTGCATTGAAAATTTGAATTTCATTAATGAGTGAATTTTCAGCACAGACTGACATAAGAAGTTATGGTGCAGTTAAACTAGGATTAGTCGTCCGATCTGTCAGTGTCGAGCAGTGTTGGGCTCGACTAGTAAACGGTTATATATTTTGAAAAAAATTTACATGCAAACAAAAACAATTCGAAAATATTATTGACAAAATTAATTGCGAATTCCAAATTTCCAAATAGCTGTGCTTATCAAGTTTCATGTCCTTTAACCTATAAAATACTCTTGCTACTTGTTTATTTAGGTTCGGGTCATTTTTACTAGGGTTATGGATATGATAAATTCACCGGTGACATCACTGGCGAATCCGCCGGTGAATTCGCCTGTTGTATACAAAATGGCAGAACCAAATACGTAAAAGTTTTTTCAAAAAACTTTGAAAAAGTCAATTTTCAAGAAAATCTTGATTTTTAGGACTGCAAAAGGTCTAGAAAATGGTTGTTTTAAGCGAAGAAAGTAGGTTGGAAAGAAAGCTCGGGTGATTTTTTACAAATAGCTTGTGTGGGCTCTGATAATGAGACTAGCGTACTGCAGAAGGTATATTTAGATAGTAAAATAATACCTTTTAATACCCATCAAGGTATTAAAAAGAAATTGGATTTTACACATAAGGTATAACGTATTTACTGTATAAGGTCTCCATCAGGAATTTTTCAACTTCTAGAAAATCGAAAAATTTTGAGGTCGATTTTGAGATTTTCGGGTGCTCAACCAATATCTGGAAAGAAGAATCAGAGAGGCTCGTGCTAATTAAGAAAAGGCAATAAACAGGTTTGCGAAATGATTGCTCTAGGCTTAAATATAGGGCCTGTAGGGTGGGGATTTACCGTATTTCCTCTAATTAAGCCCTCCCCCCTAATAGAGCCCCCCTCTAGAGGATAGTGGAAAAATAGAGCCTCCGCTTCTAATAGAGCCCTCCCCCCTAAACTTATGAACTTTGTTATTAACAAAGTTATTGTAGGTAATAGACTTTGTTATTAACAAAGTTATTATTAATAATGAATCTGGTTATTAACAAAGTCTATTATCTACAATAACTTTGTTAATAACAAAGTTATTACAGAATATAAGCTTTGTTATTAACAAAGTTCATATCATCGTCTCCCAAAGTCAGAAAATTCGGGAGGTGAGAAATAAAGCCCCTTCCTCTATTAGAGTCCCCTCCCTCTGGAGGGTAGTCAAAAAATGAAGCCCCGGGGGCTCTATTAGAGGAAATGCAGTATCAGAGGGTGGGGAGTTAATACAGTGAACACGGTAGGTATAAAAAACTTTCACCGAAACTCGTGATGATTCACGGTATTTCATAACTTTGGCTTAGGTACTGCACCAGTTTTTGTAGACTTACTGCCTGAATGGCCCAGTTTTGCTAGGAATTCAGGAAAGCTCTACATAAATATGTGAGAAAAAAGTTCCCGCGATAAGATCCCCAAAACCACACCCCGATTTGTGCAATTCAAGTGGTCTGTAGCTTTTGTTTTTCTAAAATTTTAAAATCTGTAAAAAGTGTCTACTAGATTTATAAAATCTCTAACAGGTACTTTTCACAGAACTCAGAAATTAAATAAGAAAATAAATTTCAGCCTACTTAAATTTAGGGTTGGGGGATAATTAGAGACTGGGGTATAATTTGACAAAATACGGCAGTAAAATTTAGGCTTGACTATAAGATAAAAAATCACAAAACAATTTGCACTAAAATTAATACATAACTTAAAATGGTGTATCAATAAAGCTAAAATAAATTTAAAAAGTAAGTTTTTATTATCCTAATCAAATGCCACAACAAGATAATTTTCAATCAAAGAGATAAGCGATTTGAAAAAAAAAGTTCACTTAATTTCTTTCATTGTGCTAGAAGTCATGAATAACCAGCATGAAAAAGGCGGCAAGGCGGCACCCTCGACTTCGAGGACCTACATCTCAGCCCAGAATAAATATTTTGCGAAGCTGTTTTTGACTTTTCTTAACTTTTTCGAGCTCTACCTATTTCGTGTTTTGAATTTTACATTTTCACCCCAAAATTTTGAGATCGACCTTAAATTTTTCAGATTTTAAGCATCCAAAAAAAGGCGGCTAGCCGCCTAATTCAAGGAAATACGGTGTTTGATATCAAACACCTTGTCAAATTCAGTTTATTTCATTTCACAATCATTTGTTATAAAAATTCAAAGACACTTTGTTTGGAAGAGGCAAAAGCAATGTTTTGTTTTATTTCTCGGTTCCAATCTAAGTTGATCGCCAATGCTGTTTTCAAGACAAAATAAATCAGCAGAGGTTGAAAAGTATAAATACGAAAAGTTTGAACAGAAAGAAGTTTGAATTAACGTTTGGCAGAGTCAAATTGCTAACTTTGAATTGTTTTTTCTTCCAAATTTCATGTCCGAAAATTTTTATAGTTTAGGCTTTTAAGAGCTACATTTTCAGAACATATTCAGACCACATATTTTCAGGCCGCGGTTAATGATGCTGTCATACATAACTTCTGCTCTAAGTATCTTCTCTGTTTTGTTCCTCTTTTCAGCTTTCGGTTTATACATTCAACTCTTGATATACAGTCAAACCTCGATTTAGTGGCACCCCCAAAAGTTCGTTCCCGCCTATGGTCCGACACTTTTTTTAACCCAATTTTCAAAATATTTTATCGATTCTGTTATGACAGTCTGGTCGCAAATATCGTGAGGATTCCGATTTTGCCGATCGTTTTTTGAAAAAGTAAACGAATTTTGGGTTAAAAAAGTGAAACCTCGATATAGTGGCACCTGTTTTCAAAAAAGGGGTGCCACTATATCGACTTTTCAAAAAACGATCGGCAAAATCGGAATCCTCACGATATTTGCGACCAGACTGTCATAACAGAATCGATAAAATATTTTGCAAATTGGGTTAAAAAAAGTGTCGGACCCTAGGCGGGAACGAACTTTTGGAGGGTGCCACTAAATCGAGGTTTGACTGTAACGCTATCATTGGAGCGATTCTAGAAAAAAAATTCCAGACAAATTTAAGTTTGAAATAAAGCGGGACATAATACAACGGGACCTTTTTTCTGGATAATATATCGCGCTTAGAACTGAGGGCTTAAAAAAACAAAGTGACTCTGGACGCATAAAATTGATACGCAGGCCAGAGTTTCTTAACGCGATAGGCTACAGCTAACAAAACTGTTCAAATCCGATCTTTTCCGTATTTTTAGAGATGTCCAAGTACCATTTTTTGGTTTATTTATCTTGACTAAGACAATGGGTCGACTTATGGTGACCAAATTTTTTTGGAGCCCTAATTTTTTAGTACGGAAATTGTTATGAAACAACTTTTTCGTCGTTTTTAAAATATATTATATTATTATAAACAAGCCGAAGAGGCGCCATTTGGCGCCTAAAACAATGATTTTGAACAATTTTTGGGTCTCGGGTTCGAATACGGTCCTGAACATGCCCCTTTTGAGAAACTTATGTGGAAAAACTTATGATGTCATTCTTGATGCACTTTTCGAACTATACGCCATCAATTTACCCTAAGAAACATAAAATAAACAATTTTGAGAACAAAATTTTTTTTGACGAAAAGTATGCCTTGCTCCCCAAGGCAGATGGGCTGGCAATTTTCGAAAATGTCATTTTTAGGGGCGATCCTGAAATTATTAAGGGCCTTTTTTTCATTAGCTTTCTCAGCACAAAAAACTGGATAGGTCGTGACACTCAAAAAAGTGTTACATACATAAAAGTGTGACATACATAAAAGTGTGACGCACAAAAAAAACGTGACATACATAAAATTGATGACAGAGAATCCTATCAAAATACTATATGTAGATATTACTTACAAGAAACTTCACATAGTGTCGTCGCGATATCGAAAAAACCGACCCCAGTATAGAGTACCTCCCCATGATATTTTTTTTAAACTTAAGCGAAGAGTACCCAAATATATGTCCCAGACCCCGGAAAATGTGCGCAAACTCTTCATTAGTCACAACTTCCGTACGCTGGCCTACCCCCAAGCCCAAAGGCTAAGCCTAAATTTGCTGTTTGAAAGGGTAGTTATAGTGATTTTGAAAAGGTCCGATTTTGTTGTTTCTGCAATTTTTATTTGTTTTTACAGTAAGGCTTAGCAAAAGTTGGTCAGCGTATGTCAGGAAAGCCTTAACACGAGTTTTAAGCATGTCTAAGTCAGTGTGGAGATACGCTGGCCAGCCCTTGCTAAAACCTAAATTTAAATTTTAACAAAAACAACAGGGGGTCCAAGGCAGATTTTTTTTAATGTGGGGGGGGGGGGTTGTTTTCTCAACAAGAAAAGTGCCTATAATTTGAGTAAATACGGTAGTAAAATTTAGGCTTGACTGTAAGATAAAAAAATCACAAGACAATTTTGCAAATACTGCTAAAGTTAATATGTAACTTAAAATGCTGTATCAATGAAGCTAAAATAAATTTAAAAAAAAAGTTGGAAAGCATATGTAATGTGAATATAATTCTTGCTTGCTCATCTTTTTTATCCTAATCAAATGCCACATCAAAGATAACTTTTAATCGAAGAGATAAAAAATTTGAAAAAGCGGCTTATTTAATTTCTCGTATGCAGTAAAAGAGGTAGAAATCATGAATAATCAGCATAAAAGGATGCCCGCTCGACTTTGAAGACCTACGTCTCAGCCCAGAAAAAATATTTTGCAAAGTCTTCTCCTCAAATTTTTAGATGGACCTCAAATTTTTCAGATTTTTTAGCATCCGAAAAATCATTTGTTATAAAAATTCAAAGACACTTTGTTCGGACGAGGCAAAAACAACAATTTGTTTTATCTCTTGGGTCACTTTTAGTTGTTTTTAAAACAGAATGAAGATAAAGCTTCAGCAGAGGTTTAAGAGTATAAATACGAAAGTTTGAACAGAAAGAAGTTTGAATTAACGTTTGGCAGAGTCAAATTGCTAACTTTGAATGGCTTTGCTCCCAAATTTCATGTCCGAAAATTTTCTGGCTTAAACTTGAGGACATACATTTTCAGAACACATTCAGACCACGTATTATCAGACAACGGTTGTTGATGCCGTCATCCTTAAGTTTGCCCTAAGTATCTTCTCTCTTTTGTTCCTTTTTCAGCTTTCGGTTTAAACATTCAACTCTTGATATAACGCTATCATTGGAGCGATTCTAGAAAAAAATCCAGACAAATTTAAGTTTGAAATAAAGCGGCTCGCAATACAACGAGACATTTTTTCTGGATAATATATCGCGCTTAGAACTGAGGGCTTAAAAAAGAAAGTGATTCTGGATCAGTGTTTGTACTCACTCTGATTTTCGGTCAGTGAGTGAGAGTGAGAATGAAAATATGTTAGGGCAGTGAGAATGAGATTGAGGGTGAAAATTTTAGAGCAGTGAGATTGAGAGTGAGAATCAAAAAGTCAGTGAGTGAGTGAGCTCACTGAGATTCTCTTGAGAATGAATAAAATTTAATCATTTTTATCAAAATTTAATTATAAAAAGGCATTTTTATTGATAACTAATAAACGTTTCTAGAACTAGTGCAGACAGATGTATATACGTTTAACAGCATGAGCTGACCCATTATTTCAGATACAAGATGCTTGTCATTTGGTCAGATTCTACAGTCAACTTTTGATAAAACGCAACGCCGATAGAACTCGACTCTTGAGTTCTATATAACGTGACCTTCAAAATGCTACCAGCAAAAGAAAGTCAGTCCAATTTAACTTTGATAGAACGGCGCTCACGATACAAAGAAACTGTTTTCTGGTCCCAAGGGGTCGCGTTGTATCAAAGGTCGACTAAAAAGGCCCCCCTGTAAACACGCATCATTTTTTGTGTCAATGTGTCTGACAATATTTCAGAAAATTGTGGAAAAAATCAATCTATTCTAAATTCCACCCGAGTCAATGAATTTTTCAATAAGGAATTTTTCAATATTTGTTGTCTCGAGCGGAATTCAGAATGGATAGTTTTTCGATATTTCTCTTCAATTTTTTAAAACATTGACAGGCACATTTACATTTATTCAAAAAGCGGTAATTTCTGCATGTAGTGAGCTGTGAAACTAAAATGAAAGTGTTTTTCGAGAAAATCTATGGCGAATGAACAATAAATAGTTCTAAGTATAAAGTCAAACCTCAATGACCTTGCCAACCCCGCATCTCGGTCCAGCTCAATTTGAATATAGAAAATAGATAAGGTAAACTGACGTCCCGATAAGCCAATACCTCGATAACCTGCACCTTGTTGACGGTCCCTAGGAGTGCCGAGCTATCGAAATTTGATTATAGTAAATTCTACCTAAACAGCAAAAATTATTCGCAGAAGAGTGTTTCGCCCAAGAAAAACAATGAAGAAAAAAGAATCTCTATTAAACTCTCTTTTCATATGCTTATTGTGTCTGTTCTTATGATAATCTGGCAGCATGGACTTGTGTTAGCGGTACCGGCAAATTTTTCTTTACTCAAACAATACTAGTTTAATTAAAAAAAATTACTGGCTTGATTTTTGATTTGTGTTCTGATCTGAGCGTGATCTGAGGCGTTTAATAGAGAAAATACGGTATGTATTTGTTTGTTCAAATTTGTTGTTTATTTATGAATAAAATATTGGTTCGAAGAAAACCTCTTCATAGTGTACGATTCGGTGATGTGATCGTTAAATAAACCTCTGAGTAGTGTACACTCCAATTAGTCTACACTTCCGAATAGTGTACAGCTGGGATTTGTTCCCAAGGGGTACACTATTAGGAGGTTCGATTGTATCAAGGTATTCTAGTCCGTTTTGGTAACTGGTGCTGGGAAGAAAGAGTCTCTTTGTGAATTTTTGATTAAAAGTCTTGCTCGGAATCATGTCTAAGGTAAGTGAGTGCGCGCATCTCTAACTCTCAAGCCCCCTGCGCCAACTTCGGGGGATTGGGGGCTTGGAGTTAAGATGCGCACACACACACACCTTAGACACAAATCACTCAAAAGTCTCTCTGGATGCATAAAAATGTATGCATACCAGAGTTTCTTTTTGCTGTAGGCCCCAGTCAACAAAACTATGTTCAAACTCCATCTTTTTGGGGCATCCAGGTTGAGGGACCACGGCAAAAAGTCGAATTTCGGTCAAAAAAATTTTCAAAAAATCTATTTTGTGTGGAAAAATGTCAGAAAATAACTTTTTTATCGTTTCAAGCATATAAAAATCACTTAGGAGTCGTTAAAACACTATTTTTAAAATATTCGAAAAATGCGCCCCCTCCCCCAACCCAATAAGTGCCTTTTTAATAACTAGAAATACACGCACATCATGCGTATCAAGCCAATACACCTATATCTCACCTCAGAGAATGTATTTTCGCAAAGCTGTTCAATGCATTTCTTAACTCCCACGAGTTCTACCGATTCCGCTTTTTACATTTTTTAAATTTCTCCCAAAAATCTTAAGAAAATCTTTTTTTAATAAAAGTAGACGTTTAAAGTCATAAAAGCGTTAGTGCTATTTGGGGTGGCTAACAAAACCACCATGGGCGAGTGTGCACATCTCTTACTCTAAGTCCCCTAGTCTCTGTCGAACGCGCTGGGGACTTGGAGTTGAGACTCGCACACCCACATACCTTAGACACAAATCACTCGAAAGTGACTTTGGATGCATGGAGTAGGTTTGGAGTTAAGATGCGCACACCAACATACCTTGGACACAAATCACTCGAAAGTGACTCGGGATGCATGAAAAATAAACGCATGCCAGGGTTTCTTTATGCGGTAGGCCCTGTTAATAAAACCATGTTCAAATTCCATCTTTCGGGGGTATCTAGGTACCCTTTCAGGTTAAATTGCCTTAGGAGACCATGGCAAAAAGTCGAATTTTGGTCGATTTTGTTTCTTAAAAAATCTATTTTTATGTAAAAAAGTGTCAGAAAATAACTTTTCCACTGCTTATAGCATATAAAAGTTACTTAGAAACGTCTAAACACTATTTTTAAATAAGTAAAAGACCGGCCTCCGAATCCAATAAGTGCCCTTAATCCAATTGCTGCAAATATCGCATACAGGAGGTGTAGCCAGTGGAGTCGTTGGTAGCTGTGCTACAGCTTGGGTTAAATTTCTGTTGAATTTTATAGTTCCTAATGCTTTAAAAAACTTTTTTCTACACAGAAAAGGCGGAATTTACTATATTATGCGAAAAGAGGGGGGATTCTCACGGATGAAAGAGCTTCTTAAAAAAGGTCACCTGCACCTTCACCTAACAATCTGGAATTTAAGGAAAATATGAATAGCACTCACTCAAATTTAAGCACCACCTAGGAGCAGAATCGTAGATATCTTATGCGCTTCAATCTGTATCTGAGGGATTAGAATTTCACAGAAATTTTTTCATTTTCTCTATGCAAGACAGTTTTCGGAAATTCTTCATTTTGGCTATATAATGAACAAAAGTTTTTGTGGACAGCAGTCATTTAGCTAAATTTTAAAAAGTGAAAAAAGCAACAGAATCTCACGGTTATTTTGACACTGAATATACAGGGTGGTCTTTTATAATCTCCCTAGTTTGTTTTCGCCATAACTTTTTGAATTCGTGTTTTTCGGCGAGATCTTTTTTTATTCGAAAGAGCTGCTCTGCGCCGAGCGATTGATACCAAATTTTGGTTTTTGTCATGATTCTGTCGATCAGCTACGGCTTGTTTAAAAATGTGGATTTGGATCAAGAGAAATTTGGATCAAGAGCAAGGTCTACACAACTCCAATCGCCAACATGAATGTTCTCCAAAGAAGAATCGAGCAAGCTTTTGAAGAACTGCCTCAGGACATAATTGACAGAGCCATTGGAGCATATGAACGCCGGAGTACAGCCTTGCCGTGAATGGACGAAGCACAGAACAGAAATACCGAGATTAGAAATTCAGAAAATATCCGAAATTTGTTGAAATTGTTGTTGATTTGTTTTGGTTATTTTTGGTGTTTCGAATAAAGTGTTATAAGCATGTTTGGTACCAATCGCTCGGCGCAGAGCAGCTCTTTCGAATAAAAAAAAGATCTCGCCGAAAAACCACGAATTCAAAAAGTTATGGCGAAAACAAACTAGGGAGATTATAAAAGACCACCCTGTAGAATAGAGCTTATGGTTAGAAGGAATATATGAGTTGTAACACAAACTTCCTAAAATTTTGTCCTTTCCGTGTTAAGGCATGTATGAATTAAGTTGTTTCAAATTTATTAAATTTTTTATTAATTGTTCGGATATTTACAGATAATTAACAAAGCTGTTTAAATTTGTTAAGTGTTCTTTGTTACGAGATCAAAGTGTTTACATCAGAGCTGTAAAAGCCTTCTTCACTCAAAAATTGCAGGAGATCAGTCCAGTTGTGACCGATGGTCTTTCCTAGCGGAATCTGGTCTAGAAAACGCACATATGTTTTAAAACAGAATGAATTAGATTGATTTCATATAAAAGTAGTTTTTTAGTCTATTTTTATTTATATGTGTTTTTTTTTAATTTTAAAATATTGTTACCGTTAAAGGTTTTTACATTTTTGTCTGCTTTTGTTTTTCTAATGTTTTTCATTTTTTATGTGCATTGCCTAGCTAGATGGCAATAATTTTCCAACACAGGAACTACAGATTCTAGAACAGCTGCTTTACATATTGCTAGCGCTGGATGTTGTTCAATCTATTGCAGCGAATAATTTTTTTGAATTAACCAAGTGGTTTAATGAAAAAATTAACATGTTTAAGCTAATGACCTCATATCTCCGCTGGTACTATCACCGTTGGCCCCCACCCAAATTTTTTCTAAAGTGACCCAAAAACATGTCCTATGCTACTTTTTTCTTCTTGTTGTTAAACTAACCAAAAAAACTCGAAAAAAATTTGAAATCTGCAATAAAAAAGTGTGGAACCCTAGACGAGAATGAATTTTTTGATATGTTGCTTAAAAAACAATACTTTTTTTAGCGCAAATCCACTTCTTTAGACGCAACTTTGTTTGCCTGTTTCTCTCAAAAAAAAATGTTTTCAAGGTTTTAACACCATCAAGTACAGTGTTTGGACCTCGTACTTGGCTCGTACTTGCTCGTACTTGATACTTTGTATTTTTCGTGTTAGAAATTCTTCTTTTTTCTGAAAAGTTTTAAACTAGATGGCTTCAGAACAACCACAGCTACATTTTTACAAAAAAATATGCCTGTGTCGAGATTAAAAATAGTTATATATTGATATTTTAAGTGCAAGTACGAGCTCAGGTACGAGCACTCGGTCCAAACACTGATCAAGTAGCGCTGAAATTATACTTCCTCGTATAAAATTATTTATTTCATTACTTATTCAAATGTAAAACAATAAGGTCAAAGTATGAAGGAAGTCAAAACCATAATTTGGTTCATACTTTGACCTTATTGTTTTACGTTTTTGTGAGATAATATAATAAATTGTTCCTCATCAGAAAGTAGGATCGCAGGGCTACCTTATAGTGTGAAAGCCTTATATAAAATATAAAATTTTTTGAGAGAGGCGGCGAAACAAAAATTTGCGCTAAAAAAGCCAATTTGCGCTAGAAAAAAGTCAATTTGCACCAAAAAATGCATTGTGCTTAAAAAAACAGCAGAAAAATAAGGTCATATTCAAAAACTTTAATGACAGAACTCCAATGTCGATTTCGCCTTTCGACGTATTTGATACCCCGTGTTCAACGTTAAATTTCGCCCAAAACATTCAGCTTGGCATCTACCGTCTTTCCGGTGTTTATAAAAGCAATTGATAGCGCTACCATCTAACCATAATTCCTTTTTTTCAATATTTTTATGTGTTTTAATATGTTCATTTCCGAAAATTAATGGTTATTACCAAAAAGAGCTTCCATATCTGGTGCGTTTGGGTGCTGATCTATAGTGGATTTATCCATAGATTCGTTCCTCGGCTCTTCGCACCTCTTTTCAATTTCTTCTTCTTCTTTATTTAGCGAGCTATGTTCATCGACAGGGAGGTTTTCAGTCGCAACATTCTCTTGATTTTTAGTCAAATACGGAGACCTATCAAAGCGAACAGCATCTAGTTTCATCTCATTAGGAAGACTATTTTCTGGCGTCAACACAGGCGGACTTCCAAGTTTGTTATTCAGACCTCCGGAATTTTTTCTTAAACCTCTAGTTAGATTTTTTTGTATTGGCGCCTTCCTCGCTATCATCTTCGGAGCTGATGTGTATACAAAGCGAATCGGAGCTGCCTTAACTGGTGCACTCATATAAGGCACGTATTGCTGCTCTGAAAACAATTTATTAAAATTTATCGGTCAAACAAAAAGAAAAGTTGATTCAAAAGCTTGAGAAATTTTGCAATTTTTTAAAATTAGCTTGGCTGACCCTGTTGTTTTTGCCTTTTTGTCAAAAAAAATCAATCAGTGATCCAGCTGGTAGGACTAAAGTCATGGCTAGTTAGATGCCTAGGTGGTAATTACGTGCGATTGTTATCTGAGCAGCAAGATTGGTTGAGCCCGGTAGAAGAAATGAAAATGGAGCTGTGAATCATTCAAATCGAATTTTTTTGAACACTGTCGTAAATACAAAAAAGCTGGTTAAGTTCTGGCCTAATAAGAAAAGTGCTGAAATCGTGAATTTAACCAGCTTTTTTACTGTATATAACACTGTTCAAAGAAAATTCGTCTCGGGTATGTGCTCGGCTCAAAGTGAATGTTTTAAATATATATTCACTGATCACTTTCGACTACCACAAGCTCTACTGATTTTAGTTGAAATCGGTTTTAACCATTTTTAGGCGGGACTTGCGGAGGATAAATGACACTAGCGTCGGAAACACCATATTTTTGTCATTTTTAAAAAGCACTGAGCAAAAAAATGTTAAAAAAGTTTGCTAAACCAAAAAATTTGCCAAATTTTTAAATTTAACATATGAAATCAAGCTTTTTTAAACAATTTCAAATTCTAACAAACTTTCCAAACAACCCTGCAGTGAATATTACCTGGATAAGATGAGTAAACCACATATTGAGGCTGGCTGTATGGCGAATTATGACTCTGCTGGGAGGTGATAACTCGATAGCGCTGGTTGGAGTAGGCGTATGAGGTGGTCGCCTGGTCTAATGTGGTCGACTTGACTATCACTTTCCTGGTCACTCTTATAAGCCTTCTGGGTCTGTTGATCATCTGAGAGGACTCCATTTTTTTGCAAAATTGTCTTAAAAGTCAGATGAATGAGATTTCTAAAATTTATCTGATATGTTTTTTTCGGTTGGGAAATAATACAATTAGTCAGCACAGTTTTTTTTGGTAAAAAAAAAGATAAAGAAATAACTTCTCAAAACATGATAAATGACACTTTCACCAAAACTAATTTTTTTACTTGCTGTATTATTGTGAAAGTGGCCATATTAATTGATGTTTCCCACGACTGGACACCACCAAATGAATAATATTCTCTGGTTTTATACCTGTCAAACGGCTCAAATCTTAACACTTTGACGGAATTTTGATTGAAAGGTAGTCAAGTTGGGGACGGAAATTGGAATGTTGGCTGAATAGTAATCTTGTTTTTTTGCAAATTTATTAGGTTTACAAAATTTTTGGAAAAGGCTGGGTTGTTTCGTAGGGAAAAGGGGTGTATGTAGAAATTTCCAATCCAAAACGTTCAGTGAATTTTTTCGTTTTAAAGTGATGATATTGTTATGCTGACTAGTACGATTTCTAAATATTGACGGCTAGAGAAACTTGGAATAACACCCCCTTAGAGAAGGGGAGAGGGGTTTTCTGGCGGTGGAAAAACCTGAATAATGCTACGAAAAAACTGAAATATGCCACGGAAACCGGGTTACATGAAAAAGATGATTTTCAGCACATTTTTGTTACAATTTGTAAATTTTTTGCCTGAATGTGTAGCTGCGGATCTAAGCCTTTTAAATAGCTATTAAAGTCTGTTGAATTATTTCAGAAAAGTGGATATTTAGAGGTTTGAATCAGTGAAGTTTTATGCTTTTGTTACTTCATTCAACAACACCCCTTCCTACCCCACTGGGGCCCCCACATCATTTCTACATTTTGAAATCCTACAATGTAATTTGATAGCTTGTTAAAAAACTAAGATCGTGCGCTATATGATATTGGGTTGGTCCATAAGCTCGCGGGTGGTTATACTCAACTCGAAAAGTTTCTGCATGGGTTCCACAATCAAAATTTGATTCGTAAAAACAGAACAAATTTTTTTGATGGGTTTCAAAATTAAAATTCAAAATACGAAATTTTAATTTTGAAACCCATCAAAAAAATTTTTTCTGTTTTTACGAATAAAATTTTGATTGTGGAACCCATCCATTAATTTTGAATGGCTTGTATTAATTGAAACTTATGAAACCCATGCAGAAACTTTTCGAGTTGAGTATAACCACCCGCAAACTTATGAACCAACCCAATATTATAAAATTTTTAAACAATTGCAGCAAAAAATAAGCATATTTAGGTTATAAATTTTTCGTGGCATAACTACAACTTATATTGCGAGTGATTTGACTAGACCGATTTAACTCATACCCTTTCAAAATTTGAATTTCCTTGTAGTTCAACTCAAACAAAACGCCAAGAATTAAATGCCGTTTTTACGCGCCTTTTTAAATTTTTTGTCTTCTCTTCCCCGAAATGTACTGTTTTTTTGCAAAAAGCACACGGTCTTTCACTTCAAAAGATCTTTTGTTTAGAAATTACATCATATGCCTTTTTCAAAATCTTGTTTGTCCGTTGCATGCAGTGTTGGGACCTCGTACTTAGCTCGTACTTGATACTTTGTATTTTTCGTTCGACAAGTTCTTCTTGTTTCTGACATTTTTTTGACTAGATGGCATCAGAGCATCCCTAGCTACATTTTTTCAAAAAAAATATATTTGGAAACCTTATAAATTCGTATTTTAAGTGCAAGTACGAGCTCAAGTACGAGTGCTCGTACCTGAGCTCGTACTGGCACTTAAAATACTAATTTTTAAGGTTTTATAAGCTCGACACAAGTAGATTTTTTTGTAAAAATGTAGCTGTGGACGTTCTGAGGCCATCTATTTTAAAACTTTTTAGAAAAAAGAGAAACTTTTCGAACGAAAAATACAAAGTATCAAGTACGAGCTAAGTCCGAGGTCCCAACACTGGTTACATGAGCTCCGTGAATCAAATTCCGGCATCCCATAATTAGTTATGCATCATGTGAATAAATGTACTAAAAATGTCGGGAAAATTATGTCGGTCAAGTTTATCGCACTCTCTATCAACACCGCTCTATTCGAAAAACAAAGTTCAAGCAGAGATTTTTATGTCAGATAAAAAGAAAAAGAACGAGTGTGAGAACAACATAAGGTGGTAACGGACCATTTTTGATAGAAGGTGATGGCTGGTCAGCAATTTCCGGCTCAAGCCAACAAACCACTGTACTTGGACATAGTTTTGGTTCCCTCCAGGATAGCGTGCTTGGCCAGCTCTGCAGGCATGACGAAACGAACGGAAGTCCGGATTTCGCAAGAAGAAAGCGTACAAGTCTTGCCATACTTGACCAGGCGGGCGGGTTCATCCAGCGAGCGGTCGAAGAGATCGTTAACCTGATAAAGAGACTAAGTTACTGCACTACACTTGCAAAAAGACCCACCATAGAATTCATGACATCCATGCCTTTCGAGGTGATTCGCATCTCCGGTTGAACTTGCTTGAGCACTCGATTGAGGTAGATCTGAAACGGATTCTTAGCAAATTTGTTGGTAATAATAAAGTGGTAGAACCTACACCATAGCTTCGCTTGTTTTTACCCTTGCTCGAGCTCTTCGGCTTGACATCCTTCGACTTCTTCTTGGTCCTTTTCACACCTTCCTTCTTTTCAGTGAACGACGAAACGACGAGAGCTGGAGCTTTGAGCAGCACGTCTTGTGCATTTGGATTGCCTGAAAACGCGAAAAAAATTATTTTCAAACACACGACAGAAAAGTCAGACCGATTTTTGTAAAGACAAAATTTTCGAAACTAGAGACCGTTCAAAGCAAAGACCTGGCATTTTTTCTAGTAAAAATTTTCAAAGAAATTTATTGTGGTTTTGAAATTTCAACTGTTTTATGGGCAAGTGATGGCTCATTAGAAAGCCCTGAATTTGAGGAAAATTTTGGGTATACTGTATATTCTCTATTAGAAGGCCCGGGCCTTATATTTTTCAACCCTAAAAAAGTCGGAAAAAATTTGGGTCGATTTCGAGATTTTTGCGTGCTCAACCAAAATTTTAAAGTGGAATCAGGTAAGCTCGTGCTAACTAAGAAAACGCGAAAAACAGATTTGCGAATTTCTTTTTCTAGGCTGATATATAGGTCCTCAAGGGAGGCCTTCTATTAGAGAGGGGCCTTCTAATAAAGAATATACGGTAAGCATGTGGAAACCAAAAATAAAAAAATCTCATCAGAAGCATGAAACAAAAACGGCCTTAAAATTTAAGGCTTAAATCGACCATTTTTTTATAGTTTTTCGTTTGGCGCCAAATTTCCCTATTACACTAAGATTCAAATTTTGAAAGGGTGTGAACTGTTTGAAGTCGTATTTTAGATTCTGACTTCATATATTTATTTGATTTTCGCCTATTTATTTTTGTTCGGTGATTTTGCTTGTTATTTATACTTGATTGTATAAAAAAAAGTTGGCAAGTTGCGAAGGTTTAAACAAGGATGAAAAGAGTGCTGTCGAGGGGTAAGGTTTCGGTATTTTTGTAAAACTGACGTTTTTTCGCAATTTTGATTCGCATGATCATTTACAACCATATAATGAATATGACGCCAAGAAGCTTAGTTAGATTTTGAGTATAAGGTTGTAAATGATCGTGTAAATTGAAATTGCAAAATACGTCAGTTCCAAATATATTACAGGACAGTTTTAGGACAGCCCTGAGTAGGATGGCAAGGAATCGGGCATGGTCGAATGTTTTTCGAATTTTAATCATGACTCGAGTTCTTTCTTTCTGTGTATGATAGCTCAAACAAAAGCCCAGAATCTCGGCTACATTTAGGTATGTGAAACGTGTGACTTGTAGAAAAAAGGCAGAAAATTTCAATGAAAAAGGTCAAAGAAAGATCCCCAAAATGATTGATTTTCTGGAATTCAGCCTATTTTAATCTGGATACAAGACCCAATAGGTGTAAAACCCTGCGCTGATGATCTCGTTAGATAGTCGATAATATGAGGATCATTTTGACACTAAACTTGTGAGTAAAAAATGGAAAAAAATAAGGTGTGCGCCCAGTTGTGGTCAAAACTGCGTTCAAACTATTCGCAATATAAGTTGTTCCCCTCCTTTAACCCCCAACTGGCCACACGCCTTACTTAGAAAAATCGATTATGGAACTTTTCGCAAAACGTCATATTATCGAAAATTTCAGATACGAGACCTACACAAAATCCAGCAGCACTTTTCTAAACAAGAAAACAAAAATAAATCAAAATAGACTATGGACTTCAAAACAATTTCACCTGAATATCCAAACTTATTTTAGCTATCATGAGCCAGAAAGAAAGCGTTTCATCTGAGGAAAAGTGCTTTGTCATCGTCAAACCTGATGCAATTGATCGTCGCCTGCAATACTTAATTCTCTCTCGTATAGCCAATATCTCGGGCTTGAAAAACCTGGGGATTGTGTTCCACGTTGCTTCGGTCGCCAATGTTGACGTTTATCTCGTCAATCAAAGGCAACTGTCAGCTGAAGATCGTCTGCGTCTGCGCACTTGGCTGACAACGGAGTCCTCGATTCTAACTCTATGGGAAGGAAAAGATGCTTGCAAGCTTGTGGGCAACATGAAAAGGGAAATTCGAAGACAGTACTCCCAGACAAATGCAGACGGAAGCCTGGTTGACCCGATGAAGAACTTAAAAAAATCTGACAAAGAAAATCTGGATGATTTGAATCAAGTGAAATATCGAATTTGTTGCTGTTAATTTGTTGTTTGTCAATTTGTTGCAGGATAAAGGTCGATTTAAAATTTTAAATTTAAAATGAATGGAGGTCTCGTGCCCATGTCGTTTGTTCTGTTTCTATTTTAGGTAAAATTTTCAATACCAAAAATGAAAACAACTGCAGAAAAAGAAAGGTACGAGACATGGCTTAAATCCAGACTGTAGACTCTAGACCAAACAGAAATCAGAATGACCAGAGCAAAAAAATTTACGTAGAACAGCGCGTCAGAGTTGATGCTCATTTTTCTTGCCATCGAAGCGCCAGGGCAGAAACAGGGCAAACGGGCTAACATGACGGCGAGCTTTTAGCAATGCTTGACATAATTTTCTGAAAAAAATGTAAAAGACAACGCAACGACAGAAACGTGACTCCCCTTGATACTTCCGGAAGTAGACTTTATCTCAAATTTGGAACTCCCGAGGTCGGTCATTATGATATGAATTGAAGTTACGTTCCATGTTTGAATAATATTGATCTGGAAGCTGGAAGCTATCGAGTTTGAAGGCCCGACGAACCTCTCGGCTTGACCGTTACTTTGCGGATGGTATGGTGAAGAATGAATAAATTGAATGCCTTTACTTCGGATGTACCGAAGAATTTAAAGAAATCTTTGCTAAAAGGCACATTTGCTGAAAAAAATTGTTAAAGGCACTTTTGCTAAAATTTCTTTTGTTAAAAGCCTTTTCTGGTTCCTTTTGTGTCACAGACCCTAAAGTACCGTAAATGTTCTAATAGAGCCCCGGGGGCTCTACTTTTCGATCCCTTAAAAATCGGAAAAATTCGGAGTGGATCTCGATATTTTTGGGTGAAAATAAAAAAACTAAAAAGCAGATTTAGTAGAGCTCGTGGGAGTTAAGAAAATGCAAAAAACGGCTTTGCAAAATGCTGTCTCTGCTTTGACATACAGACCCTCAAAGTCGAGAGGGCGGCTCTATTAGGAAGGGGGGCTCTATTAGAACATTTACGGTATTTCGAAAAATGCAGGTACATGGAATCGATCCTGTGACTTAAAAATCGACCCAACCACACTCACCATCGCATCACCGTAAAACCCCATGTGCACCTCCTCCCCCTAAGTGCATCATCTGGATAGTATCCAAACCATTTGAATAGTGCTCACATTATCCAGACCGGGGCTAACCACCTCATGGTACCTAAACCACCTGGATACTGCTCCATCCATCTATACGGTACCCCAAACCTCTACCCCAAACCCCCTGTAGGGTACTCAAACTACTCGCATCTTATTGTCTCAAGAATCGAGTATATAAAACATGCAGATGGAATCGAACCTGTGACATGGAAAAGTGAAAAAGGGGAATTTAAATTTTTCAGTCCGAATCAATTTTACTTATACAATAATTTTGAAAGTCGAATGACGTGAATGGCGAGCCATCATCAGAAACTAAGACTCTTGGATAGTGACTGCAATAACCGAAACAGCAATTAGAAGTGGTTTGTTGCATGCGGAAAACTTCTGGTTATTTGGACAATCGACAATACACAGGAAATTTTTTCCCATGAAAGAACCAGGAAAGTTGACGTGGAATCTGTCCCAGGGATTAGTCGACTTTAGCCACAGATGATGAATGTTTTGATTGGGGTCTTTGCATGATTGGAGCATTCAGTGCAACCCTTAAAGGGCATACCCACGCTAATAAGGAGTAGTGCCCGTGACTTCAAAATTTTTTGCTAATTATTGAACTTGGTTTCTAACAAAGCAAGGCCTAGAATTTAATTTTAGGTATGGTTTTGTTAGAAACCAAAGTGAAAAATCCGTACAGAAGTTCAATGATTAGGAAAAATTTTGAGTTCCGGGCACCACCACTTATTAGCGTAAGCAAGCCCTTTTTACTGTATTTTCAATATCAGAGAATAGGCCTGGCCAATAAACATAGTTTTGAGCAAGAGCCCTCATGCCTGGGTGACCTAGACGAAGTGTCTTCAAAACTCTATTTCTCAAAAAGAAGAAATGACGACTCTATCGTTTAATAGCAAACTACCTTTGATTGCGTAGAGAGAACTTCTTTTAGTGAAGTAGGAAGACATAGGTCCCGGCTGTGAATAGTTCAAATGGTCAACCATTTTAATTATTGTGTAGAACTTTTGTTAGGAAGATATCGGACAGAATTTGATTTCCTTATCGCTAATGGACGCTTAAGGCCTTATTAGGCGCACAACTCGTAGCTCTTTCTAATTGCAATAAAAAAATTGAAAAGTGAAAAAAATCGTACAGTAAAACGCGTCTAAAGTCAAAGTAAAAGTTTCACTAAACTTTTTTTCGCGCCTTAAATATCCGGATCCTGTATTGCTTTTTCAAAATAGTTTTTTACAGGTTCGACCCACTGCCGCTGCAGAACACGATTTTTCGGATTTATAATATGCAGAACTCGCAAATAGATGTTTTGTTCGAAGATGCGAAATAATCTATAGGCTGGCCTGAAAAAAATCGGATTATGTTAAAAAATATCTCCTTGCCCCATCGATTTCCCCATCGAAAATCTATCACTGTAGTTTAGCTATCTGGGATACTAGTAACTTGAAAAACCCAATAGATATCCGTATCCTGTATTGCTTTCTTAAGATCTTTGCCAGACATCCGAGATTTTCAATCGCACTTCTTTCGGTTTCTCATGTCTTAAAAAAAGTTATGTACAATTTTATGATTCTTTGTGTGTTTTTGTGATCACTTCAATTAACCAAACCTAAGTTTTTTGCAAAACAGAAATATTTTTGACAAAAACACAAAACAATCCTACAACTTTATTCTCGGCAATTTTAACACTTTTAAAGACTTTGCAGCAAAAACTAGTCTTCATCGTTCATATGTAAAAAAAACACTCAAATCACCCATTTTAATTGCAAAGACACATACCACCTTAATCAAAAATTAATTCTAGCAAAAGTGCAAAAAAGGGCAAAGTCACACATACACATTTTATCAGTTTCATTATTTTTACTTCTTTTGTTTTGCATTTATTGTGATTTTGAAATTGCAAATCAAAAAATTTAATTCTTAATTTTCTATACATTTTAATTTTAGCTTTTTATTTCTCAGTTTTTCATAGTTTAAAGATAAGAAGACTATATAAAAAATATAAATATAAAAAGACTTTGTTTATGTTAGGTTATTCGGAAACTTAGCGGAATTTCTTAATGGTGCCCTGTTATTTTCGTAAAAGCCCATAGAGTATTTTTCTCTAAGCCTATCTTTTTCGATTCCCTTGGTTCTTTTTCACCCCAATCCATTGCAATGTGGATTATGCTGGCCAAATACCCTTGGTATTGTCAGCAAAAAAAGGTGTGAAATAGGTGAAAAATGAAAAAAAATTGGCTTAGAGAAAAATAATCTTTGGAGAAGGCGGGCACTTGGGTTGCTGTCTTGTACTTTTGGCGTTTCGGCTTTTGATTTTTTTTGCAATGAACAGACTTTTCAAACTTTTTGATTAAAAAATGACAAGAATTGACAAAAAAAAATCACCTCTGCACAGGGGTGTTTACAATAACATCTCACTCCAACTCTGATTGTGACCGATTCACAGCGGTTGTGTAATGTTCGACCCTAATTTTTTTTGTTCATTTTTTATATTTTGCTAGAAATCAACACTTGCGGGGTAACTAAAGGAACGGGCAATTTGTGTGACTAGAATTTTTTTCGATGACTCAGTGAATGAGGCCCGAAATTTTATGGCCCGAAATTTGGACCCCACCTGGTAGCATGTTGATTATATTGGTTGGTTTGGCCGATTTGAATGGATAATTTGGGTTTCTGACTGCGCCATTTATCAAGAAAATTTTTAGCCAGCCAGGTCGAGTTAAACATTAAAAGTGATTTTGATCTGGAAAAAGCGAATTCATTGTTTTTATAATGGCTTGTTCACATTTTTAGAGTTAGAGTTCGAGTTAAAGTTAAAGTTCGGATAAGAGGTATTCATGTACTCAAAAACCCAAACTCTAACTCGATGGTGTTCACGTACATCGAGTTAGAGTTCGAGGTCGAGCTTGAAAATTTTCATGTATATAGCTTAGATAGCTCAGAATCTCACCCCAAAGCCGTCTAAAGCCACTAAAAGTTAGTTTTTGGAGGATTTGCTACAAGGGAATCTAAGTTATATGCATGAACACCTTCAAATTTAACCTCGAACTCTAGCTCGAGGTACATGAACACCCTCGAGTTAGAGTTAGAGTTAGGATCAGAGGTGTTCACGTAACCAAATCCTGAACTCTAACTCTAACAACGTGAACGAGCCATAACGCAAAATCATCCAGTTGAGGGACCGCTAAACTAACAAGAGTACCCTGCGGACTTGTTTTTCACTCGCAAATTAGAGTTTGGTATCATGGACAGCGACTTAAAATCAAATCTGTTGAGATCTCGGCCCATATGCCAAAACGTTGGAAAGAGAAAGCTCGTAAAGTAGTGAAAAACCACAGGGGGACCAAGGCAATTTTGAATTTAAATGGGGCTTTATACAACTTTTTGGCCTATAGACCCGAGATCTCAACATATTTGATTTGGCTGGCAATAAGACCAAACTTTAAATTTGCGAGTAAAAAACAGGCTCTAGGTGAATTCGCCTACAAGTGAATTCGTCTACAGGTAAATTCGCCTACAACTCGAATTTTGATTTTTTCATTTCGATATTCATAATATTGTGATTGTCATACTATTATGCACAGAAACGCGTTACCAAGAAGGTTTCTGAAGACTAAAGCATCGGTTTA
Organism: Ditylenchus dipsaci; assembly: GCA_004194705.1. Classification (NCBI taxonomy): domain Eukaryota; kingdom Metazoa; phylum Nematoda; class Chromadorea; order Rhabditida; family Anguinidae; genus Ditylenchus; species Ditylenchus dipsaci. Next base: position 40,666 of record SADC01001356.1, read on the forward strand.
TCAACCCAAAGCTCCTCTCGAGTCATAAATAAAGCCATATATTTAGGCATTCTACCCCGTTTTGGTCACTGGAGCTAGGCAAAAAAGTCTCTATATGCATTTTATGATGAGGAGTATTTCTCGGAACCATGTCTAAGGTAAGTGAGTGCGCGCATCTCTAACCAACCAAGCCCCCTGCGACGCTTTCGGGGCGCAGGGGGCTTGGTTGCTTGGGGTTGAGATGCGCACACCCACATACCTTAGACACAAATCACTCGAAAGTGACTCTGGATGCATAAAAACAATATGCATACCAGAGTTTCTTTATGCGGTAGGCCCCAGCTAACAAAACTATGTTCAAATCCTATCTTTTTGGTGTTTTTGAGGATATCTGTGTCCCTTTTTTGGTTAAATGGCGAATTTACTTGTAGGCGAATTTACCTGTAGGCGAATTTACCGTAGGCGAATTTACCTGTAGGCGAATTTACCGTCGCCCAAAAAACAAGTTCACGAGGTTCCCTTGTAAGACAATTCTGTTTCTAACCACATAAAAAATTCAAAAATACAACTTTAAAAACATAATTGTCAACAAAACGCCAGACAAAACTTAAATAAAAGCTTTTTATATTTTTTATTACTTTGAATATATTCGTGGATTAATTTCCCACAAAAGCAAACATTCACCAACAAAACACCTATATATGTTACGTGTTTTTAAGCTTTTTTCAAAATAAAGTCAGTTGGCAGTACCAGTGGTAGCACTCGCCAATCGCCAATTGCTACCTGTTTATTATCTATAATTGGGGGGCCCTAAACCAAAGTCTGGCTTTCAATGTTTGGTCTCTAGCTAGCGGAGAAAGAGACAACACGTGCGAGCACCATACCCACACACATATATATTTTCTTCCTGTTTTTGTGTTATAATTTGTGTATGAACGATGATAGTAATCAATTGATTTCCCTTTTCCTATACTTAAAATTTTTTTCTTTACACTTTTTATCAATTCTAAATAGCATGTGTTCGCCAAAACTATTTTGTGTGTAAGAAAGATGGCTGGCCCACTTCCCAATAATTATTAATAAAAAAAAAACCCCCAAAAAATATCTTGGTAGCTCAGTGTTTATCAGCGCCTCAGGCTTGCCAAACTGGTAAAAAACAGTCTGTGAGCTTTTTCATGAGTCTATAAGTCTTTTTTTTTTGGCCGAGGGGTCAAATGCTAATTTTAGGCCTTAATGTAGGCATTTGACCGCCTGAAGAAAACCAAATTTTTGTTCGAAAGTGGAAAATCGGTTATTACAGGACCTAAGTTAAGCACAGTTAACGCATATATTGATTGGTAAAGCAGTTTGATATATATTTGCTCCTGCTTTTTATTTATTTTTCAATAAATAAATTTTTGAACATCGAGGCTGAGCCTCTCTGCCCGGGCATTTTGGCAGCGCCATTTTTTCCCAGGCATTTTGACTGTGGAATTTGGCCCCGAAACTCGACAAAATATGCCATTTACCCCTCAGTTGCGCTTTTTTAAGGCACTTTTTAGGCCTTTAAGGGCAACATTCCACAGCAAGAGTGCTCCGGGCAGAGTGGCACAGTTAAAATGCCCAGGACAAAATAGAACAGCCAGAATGCAATTTAAATTATTTAGCAATTTAAATTCTTGTCATTATTCAACTAGTTTAAGGCTCCCTAATTTGCTGATTTTTCATAATTTTGCTGATGTTGACGCATAAATGCTGGATCAAAAAATCGGCATTGTTCGAGCGATTTTGCTGATTTTTATCCCAAAATGCTGATTTTGGAAGATTTTTAGTTTGAGTTGACTAGACAGGAATTTTTTTTTGAAAATCAAGGTAAAAAAGTTCAAGACCCAGAGAGTGCAGGAGTAGCGTGGACTTGACTGTGAAATTGTTTAATTCTAACTTTATTATAATTTCAGGAATGACCATCGATTTCTCACAGGCCAACTTGTCATTTGCCGGCTGCGGCTTTTTGTGCATATATCATGCTGGAGTGTGTGCTGCTCTAAGAGAATATGCCCCACAATTGACCAAAAACCGTATTTACGGCGCTTCAGCCGGCTCCATAGCAGCTGCTGGACTGATCTGTAATGTTTGTATTTCGGAAGCAACAAGTGCTATTCTGCAAGTGGTCTGTGAGGTGAGCCCTTTCAATTGTTTTTTTTTATTGTTTATTATCAATCAGCAGAGAAGAATTGTTTTTTGCACGGTCTGAGAAACCTTGCTGCACAAAAACAGCTGAATAAAATGTGAAACATTTGCTGCACAATAACAGGAATTTGCAATGGTTACAGCAATATTTCGTTGGCAAGAATTCAATTTATAAATTCTCCTAAAAATAAATTATCAAAAATTATGTTTTTTTAAACCTTTGAAAATGAGAAAAATTAATTTTTTAGGTGCGGGAAGACATTTTTAATGGATCATGCCAGTGCGTTACATAGAAAAACCGCGGAGACTAGTGAATTTTTTTTGGATGATTTTGTTTTACCGTATTTCCTCTAATTAACCACACCCTCTCTAAAAAACCCACCCCCCAACTTTGAGAACCTATATCTCAACTCAGAGATTTTTGGGCTAAAGTATAGAATGTGTGAAACGCCCGAAATCGTCCAAAATGATGATTTTCGGGAGTTTTGACCACTAAAACGTGCTTAAAACACGTTTTCAGGTGGCGGAAGACCACTTTTGGACATAAAATTTTTTTGACCAAAAATTGACTTTTTGTCCTGGTCCCCTTTATGTGTCAAAATTGTCAAATTCAAAATGTTTTTATATATTCAAAATTTATTCGGCGTATGAAAGAAATAAAAATCCTCCCCGTGTTACTTATACAGAAGTTCGGTCAGCCCTTGTCCCGGACATGTCGACTCCCGGGCTTTCTTTTTTAAAGCAGCGTAGAGCCGTTAGGCTTTAGGCTTAGGTAATCTGGTAATACAGGTTAGAGATATTGCTTCTTGTTTGTTTATCGGCTGCTGGGATGTGTCTTTCTTTTCCATTCAAAAAATTCTAGTTTTTTATTTGTTTACTGCACATTGCTTAGGCTTAGAATTTGACAATTTTTGACACATAAGGGGGGACCAAGACAAAAAGTGAACTTTTGGTCAAAAACTTTTTATGTCCAAAAGTGGTCTTCCGCCACCTAAAAACGTGTTTTAAGCACGTTTTAGTGGTCAAAACACCCGAAAATCATCATTTTGGACGATTTCGGCCGTTTCACACATTCTCTACTCCTACCGATTTTTGAGATTTCAAAGCTGTTTATTGCGTTGTTTTAACTTTCACAAACTCGGCTGATTTCACTTTTAAGATTTTGGTTGAGCACCTGAAAATCTCGAGATTGACCTCAAGTTTTCAGATTTTGAAGGGGTTGTAAAATAAACCCACGTGTGGGGTAATTAGAGGAAATACGGTAATCAAGTTTTGTATAAAATCGGATGTAGACTATCTCATACAGTCAACCACTGATTTAACGTCCCGAAAATGGACTAATTTGGTCAGTTTGACTTAAATTCAGTCAAAGTGAACCCTCGAAATAGCGTCACCTTCGATTAAACGTAACTTTAGGTCCGGTCCCTGGGGTTGACGTTAAATCGAGATTGACTGCGATACTTTTCATAAAAGGCAGAAGAAGTTAAAAATATTGATGATACTGACATTAAAAGCCTGCGAGAAAGAAAAAGCTGCTGGTCACCACTTTAACCTTTTAAAACGCAGAGGGTACCACTTTAAAGGGATGCTCGCCACCGATGGGAATATTTTGAAGGGCGATTACCAATAATTATTTTGAAATGCTACTTTGTTGAGTATCCTACGGGGAATTAGTAATCAAAAACATCACCATTTTTTAATGTCATCGGTGGCCTAGTGAAAAGGTGGCGGCGGACTGTAAAAGTTGGGTAAACGGCCAGTTCGACCCGTTTTTGTTTTAGGCTTAGGCAAGGGTAGGCCAGCGTATGTTAGGAGGGTCTCAAAAATGATGCCCGAATTTCAAAAAAGTTAAAAAGTATGCTTGGGGACCTTCCTTGTCACAAAATGATCATTTTAAAAATGGAGCGAACTGGCCTGTCTCCTAAAAGTTGGTCGCTGGTTTGATTCCCACTGGAGGTGTAGTTTTTCTTCGACTTTTACATAATCGCGCCAAATGAGTTCTCGTTTGAATTTCGCTGGTCCCGCCTTTCAAAATATTTCCATCGGTGAATAGCAATGCCTCTTTAAAAGGGCGTACCAGCGCGTTACACTGCAAATTATTGCGGGGACCAGAAACTTTTCTTAAAATCGTCAGTTTTTTACTCGTTCCAACTCAAATCTGACAATTATGACCTTATCCTACTTTTAAAAAGTAGGCAGAAAACTTTCGTCGGATCAGGTAAAACGCTTATAGAAAAAACAGTTAAGAGAGAAACAAATTTCTGGTCCCCGCCTTAATTGCAGTGTAACGCGCTGGTACGCTTCTTTAAATAGCTTTTTTAGTTACCTTGTTTATTCCGGAGCTTTTTTTAAATGTTGTGTAAGATAACGAAACAATTTTTTTACCGCTTTTTAAGGGAAAAATTCCGAAAATGTAAAAATTGCCGCATCGGTAACCTTGTCTCTAACTCTTAAAGTCTGGAGCTGAAAAAAGAAACCATTTGAAAATCATCCTGAAGTCATCTAAAAGTGCTGATTTTGGTTTTTATTGCATTTTAAGCATAAATAAATTAGCACTTCCGGGTCTTAATCAGCCAAATCAGACCACTTGGGACCGCCTGGCTTAGAGGCTATACCAATAATTTTGAACAGAGATTTAACTTTTTATCAGCGAAATTTTAAAATAGATAGAGTATCAAAATATTTGCTATGTTTTTCTTGAGGTTGCCTATACTTGATTTCCTAAATAAAAAATGGGATGTTTAAGGTTTGAAACTATTGATCAGACCTTTTCAAAGATCTCTTTTATTGTTTTTTATATATTTTTGTAGGAATTCTTTTAGGTGTTTATTAACCTTTTATGTGAACTTTTTGAGATGCTTGTTTTGACAGGTTGGAGACACCGAAAATCGTTTTAAAAAAGTCTGCAACCTAAATTATTGAATTGGATATGCTGAGAAGATTTTTCATTCGAAAAAACAAAAACCACAAAGCAGCTTAAAAATTGGACAAAAATTTAGTTTTTTTTCAAATCTAATTAAAATGAAAATAAATTTTTCGAGTCGATTTTTGCTAAATGTAGAAATTAAGACTTCAGGCCTAAAATACATTGAAAATGAAATAATATTTTAAAATTTTAGGCTAGAGCAGGCACATTGAAAGCAATGAGCCCCACATTTGACCTGATGGGTCTGGTAAGAGATGGTCTACATAGGATCCTGCCAGACAATGCTCATGAGTTATGCTCTGGAAAGCTCTACATTTCGCTGACTCGCCACTCGGACGGCAAGAATGTGCTCGTTTCCAACTTCACTTCCAAAGCAGAACTTATTCAAGTGATTTAAACTCACGTGCCTTGTTTTACATTAGAATAAAAAATAAGTTAAGGCAATTGTGTGCAGCTGCTTTATCCCAGTGTTTTGCGGTTTCCTAGTGCCCGAATTCAGAGGAGAGAAATTCATAGACGGTGGCTTCTCTGACAACCAGCCAATACTTGATTCCAAGACTATTACTGTTTCTCCATTTAGTGGTAAGGAAATTACAATGGATTTAGTTGAATCGGCCTACATTTTTGCCTTGGTCTCTTTTTTACTCTAATTTTTACACAAAAAACAACGGCAAGACCAAGGCGAAAAATAGGACCCAACTTTCCACTGCAGCCTTGTTGCTTTTGCAAAAATTCCATATTTTATGATTTTTAGGCGAAAGTGATATTTGTCCATTGGATTTGGACAGTGCTAGGTAGGCTAATTTTTTAGATTATCAATCACACACTAAACCAACACTTTGACTTTAGTATCCTCGGTTTTGTTTACTTCAACAGCTCTATTCGGTTTACTACAGAAAACTTTTATCGATTTACTTCTGCTTTCTACCACCATCACAAGACATTTGCTCCAAGATTTGTAGACAAGGCTTTGCTGACGCACTACGATTCTTGACCAAAAATTGTAATAGTCAATAATTTTTATTTTTCCATCTGTTAGACAAACTATTTCAGCAATAACTCCATGTGCCAAATGTTTAACTGTCCAGTCCACCTACTGCCACTGCCTGTATACAAAAGAAGTCGAGCTTATTCCATGGCCAATAGTGAAGCTGGTTCTCCTTGCACAAGGTAATACTTTTAAAATGAGCTGTCGACAAGCAAAGCTTCAAAATGAACTGTTGAGAAGCAACATCTGTTTAAAAAATGAAGTAAAAATGCTTAGATCCGCAATCAGGTCGACACTCCACGGAATGTGCGCCTGAGTGTCGACCGGAGTGCGGACCTAATCATCTTACCCCAGGGCCCGTAACGTTCTTTATTTAAAGATTTATCCTTATTTGAGATTTCAAATCTTTGGAGTTTTTGAGATTTTAGGCCAAAATCTTTATTTTTGTTTCTCAAAAATCAATAAGCACTTGATAAAATGACTCTTTTTGACCAAAAGTCGTTATTTTACCAAAATGTCCTTTATTTGAAAATTTTGATTTCCGAGCTCTGTTTTACCCCAATTTTTTATCCGATTTAGCTTGTCAACAGCTCATTTTGAAGCCCTGAATCTTAGGTACAAAATGGTACTAACAGAAAAAAGTTTCAGTCAAAAAAAAGGTACGGCTCTTCCCGAGCTAAAAACACGCTAAATCTCACACTAAGGTCGACACTCATTGTGCACGTGCCTTAACATTTCTTTCAACTTTACATCTTTTTTAAAAAAATGGCTTTTGGTTTACTGTTAATCTAACCTATCATCAAACAAAACAACCATATATAGACGACGCCTTGACTCAGAATGTGAGGTATGCATGGAAAAGCTGGAGCCAACACTAGATTCTGAAGCCACTGAAGTGACCGCTCTTTTCCCTGCAATCATGCAAAAAAGTAGGGTATTTGTGTATTTGAATGCAAAAATAAAACTAAAATCAATCGAATTTTAGCATTGAATGAGACCCAGGCAGCAGAATACCGGTACCTAAACTACCTGCTTTCGTTCAGATTAGTCCGATGGTCTGTCAAATTCATGACTCCAGTGATAACACCTTTGGAGTACACAATACTTGTCTTCAAAATGTAATCGCTTTCGAGCTTACAGAGTTTTTTTACAAAAATAATGATTGAAATATTCTTAGGCTAAAAGCTTGGCTAGACAGTGCCTCTAAAAAAGACTTTGTGTTGGAAAGACTGCATACTATTGTGGACTTTATACTCAAAGAAGTGGAGGAGAACAGTCTTCTCTGCAGTCCTAAGTTCTCATGCCAGTTGTCTATCAACAAGATTGGTGCACGTACTAAGTCTCAGGCCAGATTAATAGGTTCAAAGCGCAAGGAGCCTGTTCAGTTCAGAGAGGAGGATGTAAGTTAGAAAACGACTCTTATTTTAGATTTTTTACCAAAAAAATTTCAGGATTACTCAGAATATTCTGCCCGATTTGATGATGAGGATTCAGTCTCCAGACTTATTGACTACACAAAACACCACGAAGCTATCCTCCATTATTACTATAAAGACAGTGCTAATCAGGTATGAAAATTTATTTTTTTCAAAGCTTTTCACTTGAAGAGGGGGGTGGGGAGTTACTTATGTATGAAAAAGTGGCCTCCATGGCGCAGTGCATAAGCGTTTTCGTGTTGCAGGTTCGAACCCATGTGGTTTCATGCTATTTTTTTTTGGCTCGTTTGACCAGTTTTAGAGGTGATTGGACTTTTTTGACGCCAGGTTAGGGAACCAGTGACCCAAATTACCCCTAGAACTGGTCAAACAAGCCATAAATAAATAGCATGCCACCACGTGGAATCGAACCTGCAACACCATTTTGTGCCGAAAAACGAAAACGCTTACGAGTTGCGCCATGGAGGTCAGTTTTTCAAACCTAAGTACAGTGTTTTGCTGAGGACACTTTTTGGGCCAGTGAGAGTGAGTGAGAATGACATTTGTCCTTACAGACTGTGAGTGAGAATGAGAAGAAAATTCGTCCTCACAGCTTATGAGTGACAGTGAGAATAAAAAAAAAGTTTTTATTCTTAGTGAGATTCTCACTAACAGTGATAATCTCACTGAAAATGAGAATCTCAGTGAGAATTAAGACAAAATCGGAGCTATTTGAGGGTGAGAACGTTTTTTTTGCCTGTGAGTAAGAATGAGTCAGAACAGAATTTGTCCTCACAGGTTTTAAGTGAGATTAAGAATAAATTTTTTGTCCTCATAGTTAGTGAGTGAGAGTGAGAATTGAAAAAAACCCTGTGAGTGAGATTCTCACTCGAAGTGAGCTCAGCAAAACACTGCCTGAATAAGTTTCACCCCCCCCCTTTAAAAAGCAAGTGTGACCTTTGTTTAAATTCGCGCTTTTTTATACTTTTCCGATTATTACGGCAGTTTTTTAATTTCAGAAACATAGACGAAGCCTTGAGCGCAGGGTAGGTCGGGCTCAAACGTGTTCCCGCACTATAAAATGGCTTCAACGAATTCAAAAATGTCACGAAAAGTCTCGAACGCCTACGAACCAAATAAATTAGTACTAAAATCTTCAAACAACGACACATAGCGAATTTCAGGTCCAAGTCTGTGAAATATTCGACATGCAACGTCCTCGCAAACAATCCAGAGGTTACTTCCCTCCCCCACAATTTTCCATATCTGGCCAAAAGCCTAAAAAGCTATTGGACGGTCTTCCACGAAACAGCAACCAAGAGACCTTGACCGAAGAAGAGGATGACCAGTCAGAACATGGATTCATATTGGGAAGCCCTCCAGTAACTGCCTCAAAAGCACAACCCCAGCTACATAGTCATATCAGCAGTAGTGCCGACCATATCTACTCTTATACTCCTAAACAAACTTGTGAAAACCTCACAAACTCACTGCCACTAGACTTGCAGACCAGTCAAAACAGCAATAAAGGGGAGGACTCCGGGGTGAACTCGCTGGCTGAAGAGTCTTCAGTAGCAAAGCCAGAAGTGAAGTAAGTATTAAGCTAGACCAATAAATACCTTTGTTAGTTGAATGAATGTTTCAGAAAGAGAGATGCATGTTGTTCCCCTGTTCGTCACTTTGCAAATGCGGGTATTCACCACAAATCTAGTCTACGCTTGGGAGCTGGCTCTTCTAATTCTCAAGCTAAACATTTTGGAGCTGTTAGAAGACACACTACTTTGGGAGTGTCCACCCACAATCCTAGCTTGTTGGGACCTGCAGCAAATATACGGAAACATGTTTCTTCTTTTTGTCTTCCAAGGCTTCATTAACAGGTAATACAGTAAAGTGCCGATAACCTGATACCCCTCGGGTTTGTTTCCGCCGAGGGTCCGACACTTTTTTCACGCCTATTTCCGAAGGCTTTTAAAGACTACATTTTGACAGTCTGGTGCCAAATATCGTGAGGATTCCGATTTTGACGATTGTTCAAAAAGTCGTTTTTCGTGTTATATACGTGAAATTCTACAGTTATCTTATGGGGTCTTATTCTGAGTCAGAATGAAAAAAATATAGTCAACAGAACAAAATCATGCCTAGCCCCCAAAAGTCAGAAATAAAAAATTAAATTCAGTTTTGTATGGGAAACGGTAAGTTCGCCGACAGTAAATTCGCCGACAGTAAATTCGCCGACACGAATTCGCCGACAGGTAAATTCGCCGACAAGTAAATTCGCCGACAAGTAAATTCGCCGACAGGTATATTCGCCGACAGGTATATTCGCCGACAACTCTAATTTTGCGGGAATTTAAATTTTTTAGTCTGAACCAACCAAACCAAGTGGTCGTCCACTTGGAGCAATTGTTTTTGTTACGTTTTTCATGTTCCAAAACCTGTTTTCTGGACTAATTTGTGTATTCTGAAGATTGTTTGACAGTGGTAAAATGACGTTTTCTCGAGTATTTTTTTAGTTTTGCGTAATAATTGATTTCACCAAAATCAATTATTGCCCAATACTCAGAAAATACCCGACAAAACGGCATTTTGCTATTATCAAACCGTCTTCAGCATGTCGGAGTTAGTCCAGAAAACAGGTTTTGGAACCCGAAAATGTAATTTTTTTTGATAAGTGGACGACCACTTGGTTTAGTTGGTAGATGGATAATATAGTAGAACTGAGGTTGAAATATAGAAAAGATTTCAAAACCTACAGGAACCACAGTTTTGGAGTGATTTCGTATCCCGTGGGGTATCCAGGTGTATGGAGGTGGTAGTACCAAGAAAGTGGTATCGGTACTCAGGTGGAAGTGCTTAGGGAGTGGTACTTGGGTGGTGGTAGAATGTAGTTTCAAAGTAGCGGTGTCTGAATGGTAGTACTCTGTTGGCAGTACCCAAGTTGTATATTAAACCATTAAAACCAAGTGATCGTCCACTTGGATCAAAATTTTTTTTTCACGTTTTTGGGTTCCAAAACCTGTTTTCTGGACTAGCTCGGACATGCTGAAGATGATTTGATGATAGTAAAATGCCGTTTTCTTGGGTATTTTCTGAGTATTGGGCAATAATTGATTTTGGTGAAATCAATTATTGCGCATAACTAAAAAAATACTCGAGAAAACGGCATTTTACCACTGTCAAACCATCTTCAGAATGCACGAATTAGTCCAGAAAACAGGTTTTGGAAAAAACAATTGCTCCAAGTGGACGACCACTTGGTTTGGTTTGTTCAGACTGAAAAATTTAAATTCCCGCAAAATTAGAGTTGTCGGCGAATATACCTGTCGGCGAATATACCTGTCGGCGAATTTAACTGTCGGCGAATTTACTTGTCGGCGAACTTACCTGTCGGCGAATTCGTGTCGGCGAATTTACTGTCGGCGAATTTACTGTCGGCAAATTTACCTAGAGCCGTTTTGTATAGTTAACCAATATTTGACAGTTAGCTAAATTTCGGACATGATTTTTTAAAGTGTTTAAGATCCATAAATTTTCTCCATTAATTTCTAAAGTTACTTAAATGGTGAAAAAAAACTTGTGGTTTAGGAGCTTCATCTTCCAACCGCAATACCACCAAAAAGGCACCTGGCCCATTTTCCTCAGATTCGGATGCAGATGTGGGTGATGAACTGTTTATAGCCAACCCCCGCAAACGAACCACAAGCAATGAGTATGACGGAGAGCCTGAGCCTTCCGACACAGATCCTGGACATGTTGCAGTCAAATGAGCATTGTATTTCTAAACTTGTATATAGCTCACTCAGAATACTTGTAATTTGTTACGGTTTCTAATTTTTGAACTTCTGAAGGTTATGGAAAATATATAGCTCTGGAATTTGGGGCTGAAGACTGAGAGACAGATTTTTAAAGCCAAAACTTTTTGTAATGGAAATTTGGTGAGTAAGACCAGTAAACCAAAAATGTGAAAAATTCTTACTTTTTCGAAAGTCTAGTTTCACAAATTTTTGTATAAAAATGGTATGTGCGTTTATTTCCATCTTTAGCGTCAAAAAAAATCTATTACGCAGTATTTTTTTATAGAATAATGCTTTCTGCTAGTTCGTTTCGAGCGTCTAACATTTCCATAACCTCTAAATTTTTGTTTATTGTTATTTGTTGAATCAAAAAATGAGCTAAAATTTAACTTTTGTTGAACCAACTTAAATTTTAAATGTTAAATTTTAATCTTAAATTAAAAGTATTAAAAAAATGAAGCCAATTGTTCTAGCCATTAAACGTGTAAGCTGTTTAATTCGCCTTTTTTGTTGTTGTGTACTCGTCTATTTGTACGAAACGGGCATTTTGACCATATCCTATATCGGATAGCGATTTTCGAACCTGGTCCCCTATTGTTTTTTTCAAAAATTTTTTTTTACTCTAAAAGTTTAAAAAAACTATTTATTTGCACTTATAAATTATTTTCAGCAAAAAAATTTTTGGTACAATAATTTCAAAAAAAAAATTGCTTTGGTCCCGCAAGGTCATTTTATTTTTGGAATTTTTGTTTTTTATAAAATCCTCCAAAGCTTGGAAAACCAAGGCAGTAATTTTTTTCAAAATTTTCATACCAAAAATTGTTTTTTTACTAAAAGAAAATAAAAAGTGCAAATACATAGTTTTAATATTTATGAAAAATATTTTTTCGGAAAAAAAAACAACAGGGGACCAAGTTCAAAAATCGGTGCCCAATATAGATTAGGGCCGGCATTTGAAAGAAACTAAACTTTGCTCACTTATTTGATTGTACTATGTGATTTTTCAATAATAAACTTATTTTTTTTCGCATTTTGTGCAAAACTACTGGATCTTACCAACTTTCATCTTATCAAATTTCAAAACAGGCAATACCCAAATTATATTTAGTTATGGAAGAGAACGAAGAACTTTCGCTAAATGAAAATGACTATCTTTTATTTTCTCAAGACTTAAATCGAGAATTGGGATACCCAACTGATATTTTGAAGAAAATGAGTATTATGTTGGAGGAGAATCCGCTTATGCTTTAACCCAAATCAGGCAATGTGTGCCGGGAGTCATTAGCTCGTTGCAGCCCTTCTTGCTTAAATCTCTAGTGTTCTCGATTCTTCAAAGGCTCGTACTAGTAATAGGTATTGCTTTTAATTTTCAGCACTGATCTTAGCACCTACAGGACTGACTGTCACAAATGTATATTCTGATGCAGAATTTAATGCTCTACAAGAATTAGAGCTTTCTAAAACACTAAGAATGACCCGCAAATGAAGTATTTAAGAAAGTTAAAAGCAATTTCATGAAAACACTGTTTTTTTAAAAGCAAAGTTCTGAATATAATTGACGAAACTTAAAACACGAAAAGCGCTAGCATGAGAAGATCCTACAAATTCAGTCCAAACATGAAAGCAACAAAATTTGCAAGAAAAGTTAGAGGTATTTTAAAAAAAGTAGCAAATTTTTTTTGGCGCCAATTCAATAATAGTACTACTTTGCCGTTCAATTCACGTTTTTGAATTTTCGATTCGCGCCATCTTGTAGAGCACGAAATTCTGCACCAGAATGTACATTTGTGAGAGTTGGTCCTGTAGGTGTTAAGTATTATTTAAAAATGTTTCAGCGAGATGATTTCACAACAAAATATTACACAAAATAAAAAGCGATTCGTAAAAGACAAAATAAATTTCAGGCGAAACTCTTTTTTGAAACCAAAACACCCTTCTTGTTGAAAACTTTGAGTCTGACTAACAATGAAATTGCCCGAACTGTAAAACTGTTACAGTCAACCCTCGATTCAACGTCACCGCCAGGGACTGGCCCCTAGGTGACGTTAAATCGAGGGTGACGCTAAATCGGGGGTTCACTTCGAATAAATTTCAGTCAAGGCCAACCAAATTGGTCCATTTTTGGGTGACATTTTATTGGAAAAACCTTAAGTCGAGGGTTGACTGTAGTATTATCTAGAAGAGCATAGTCAGTTTACTATACCTAGCCGCAAGCTTTTTTCGGAAAGCTCTCTGGGTTGAAGAAAGCCGTGAAAACCCGGAAAAGTGCTAATGTTGGTTATTCTAGTGGCTGAATTATCGGTTCTTTGTTTGTCAAATGCTAAATCTGATTATCATGACCTGTATTGAAATTCAAGAATATCGCCAATGAACGTGGAATCAAAAATAAACGTATGTGAATGATCAGATTTGTCATTTGACAAACAAAAAACTTAGAATTGGGCCTTGAAATTTCCAAAATTTGCACTTTTGGTGGTTTTTCCAGCTTTCTTAAACCCAGAACTCGCGATTTTTTTGGCTTCCGCAAGAAATCTTGCGGCTAGGTGAAGTAAATCAACTATGCTCTACAAGATAGTTCTAACAAAAAATTTCGGATTCAATTTTATAGTTCGGCCGGTTTCTTTGTCCTAAGCCAAAAAATAGAGCAAAAATTCGTTAGAATTTTTCGTGGAATAAATAACTTGTGAATAAATAACTTTTTAGGTTTACCAAACAATTTTTCCAACTCACTTATTGGACTACTCGGGTATGGTCTTTTATGGCTGCATTCGACTTCACAATTTCAATTAATAGCTCTAAGCACTTATTTTTGGTCACTACTTCTTTGATATTTCTCTTGAAAAAGCAACAATACACTGGTCATTGGTGTTTGACGGCAACTCTATTATTCACAGCTTTGTGGTAAGAATAATGTTCAAGGGGCATAATAATTAATTAAGATCATAATCAACCATAAACCTGGCTTAGGCTTACGATCTAGCGATCCAACTATGGATATAATACAGATCGGTTATCAAATTTTTGAAAACTTCGGGTTGGTCATTAATTATTGATTGATGAGTGATATGATAATGAATGACTGTTGAGTTTTTTCAAATTTACCGAATTTCGGTCATTTTTCAAGAATTCTTTTTTTCTCTCAAAATGCCATATCTCAACACTCAGATTATTAAAAATCATTCTGTAAAACAGGTTTTCTAGCTTTTGAGCTGAGCTACAACATCGGGTTTTAATTTTACTAGTAAACTCTAATCAGTTTTGATTTCTAAAGATTTTATTGATTTTTTATAACTTTTTGTCTTATTTCATAGCCTGTGGTTTTCAAAGTGATCTTTATAACTCATTTCAAAGGCTTGCTAACGGTATATTACTTGTTTGGATGCGCATTTAAAAAACTAAAACAATCCAATGAAAAAATGGCCAATAATTAATGACCAACCCAATAATAGAATTTATGCTTCAGCCAGCTCTACTTCGACGCAACTGAATTTACGTCTTTTCGTGGCTCACTTATGATTGCCTCAATGAAACAGATCTCATTCGCTTATGATACTCAGAAAATGGTTACCCAGCCAAGTTTTCTTCAAACATTTGCTTTTATTTTCAACCCTGCCACACTACTATTTGGTCCGTTTATCAGCTATGAACAGTTTGCACTGCTCAGACTAGTGCAAATCATCAATCACTTAAAGTAATTTTAAATTATTTTGAAGAAAAATCGAAATAATCGTAATTTTATAGGAATCTCTGTGTTCTATGATCTCTTCTCTAAAATACCTTGCCATCGCCATTTTCTTCGTGACCTATTCATCTTGTTTGGCGGAGGAAATGCCTCATTTACTAGGCTTCCCAATGCTCCACAAATACACAACTGCTCAGTCCTACCGTACAAGTCACTATTTTGTTAGCTACTTTGCCATGTTCACAGCTTACATCAGTGGGTTTGGTGATGCTGCTGAAACTACCAAATGGAGTAAGGTTGAATGGCCCAGCTCCATGTCTGATGTAGTTGTCTATTGGAATATGCCAATGCATCGATTCCTTCACAAGTGTCAGTTTTCGCTTGTCAAAAGTATAATAGGCAAACTCTTTTTAGATATTTTCCAAAAAACTCGCTTTAACTTTGGATATGCAACAGCTATGTTTTCCACCTTCCTTGCCAGTTCATTGCTGCATGTAAGTAATTAGAAAAGATCAAAAGCTAGCTTAAAAACAGAAGACTGTTATTTAAACAAGAAAAATCCAGGGTTTCAACTTTCTGCTGACTGCAGTCCTCCTTTCACTCGGCTTCTATGCTTATGCCGAAAGTGGTGAATATGGCTCTACATTTGTTGGGGTGCTCCCGAAAATTGCATTGGTCGCCTTTTATTGATTTTTTCGAATTTTTTCTTAATACCGTATTTTTCCTGATAACTCGCCTCCCGAATTTCGGAATTCGCCGGAATTCCGGACTTTAAAGGAGGGGTGAAAGCTGTGGCTGTATATACTCTCGACACAAAAAGATTAATCCAAGTTTTTAAATGTTGTTTTTGAGCCATATTTTGTCGACAATTCGGTTTTGCGATGTCGAACAAACTTGTGCGGAATTCAAAATTGGATTAGCATCATCAATATCAGAATTTCTAAATTTTTTCAAAAAATGCCCTATAAACTGAAATGGAAAAGTAAAACCCCATTGAAAAAGATGGATTATGTTTTCCGTCACATATCGATTTTCAGTGCATTTTTCGAAAGAATTTAGAAATTCTGATATTGATGTTCTTAACCCAACTTTTAATTCTGCACTAGTGTGTGTGACATTGAAACGCTGAGTGGTCGACAAAATATGGTTATCAAACCTCATTTAAAAAACATAAAACTTGGTGTAATCATTTCGTGCCAATACTATCTCCTTAACAGCTTTCACCCTCCTTTAAGGAAGTCGGTTGTCAGGAAAAATACGGTATTTAAGCATAAGCTTTTCATTTAGGCTTAGGCCAGTGTATGTAAGGACGAATTCAAACATGTTTTCCAAATAAAAAAAAATAAAAAAATAGTTAATGAAAAATATTTAAGGACGGGACCAAGGCAATTTTTTGAGGAGGACACCCAACACATAACGCCCAACTTATTATCTACTACAAAATTTTAATTTGTTTTTTTAAGCATTCCGCAATGGTCTTTCCAACAAATTAAATGCCTGTTTAAAATCCAGAAAATGCGTGCCAGATTGTCAACATCGATTTAAAAAGGTTGGTTTTTTAGTTTTGTATGACAATGAAAGTATCTTTGAATATTAGAATGAGTTCTGGGTGGCTGCGTTAAACCTAGCCTTTGTATTCCTAAAACATTTTTCATCTGGCTTATTTGGGAGCTCCTTTCCAACAAACAGATGCCCAAGAATCAGGCTATAGTTGGAGTCACACAATCGCTGTTTGGCACCAGGATTGGCTATTTTCAAGTCCCTTGATTGCTGTTGTCATGTTACTTTTGTCTTTTCTGCTGTAATTTATGGTTTTAATCAAGAATATTTTGAGCATAAAAATGCTGTAACATCATGATCTCATATTTTTGACAAACAAAACTTTTAAATGTAAATTGAAGAAATAAAAAATGCAATCCTCTTAACAATTATTGGTCATGTTTTAAGCTGATTTGTAGGAGATGTTGATTAGATATTACTGTCTTTTTTAGGGTAATTTTGACTAAATTAAAAGGGCTTTAGGCTCAGACAAGGGTAGGCCAGCGTATGTTAGGAAGGATCAAGCATCTTTCCTGAACTACAAAAAAGTAAGACAAACGGTAAAACCCCAACTGACATGAGCCCCAACTAACATTCCTTACTTAGTAATAAACAATGTAACAAATAATTTTATTCAATGAGTTAACAACAAAATAAGATCTAATTATAGCGACAATTCAATAAAGGTTAAATTCTTCGATGTTCTCCACAGCCCTTGTTTCTTCCTCCTCCTCGTCCATCCCTTGCTCGGGAGCTGGCTCCTCTTCCATTTCTTCGTCCACAATTTGAGCTGGCCTGTTGTTGTATCCCATGAGGTATCCAATGTGCAGCAGGAAGGCTGTGAGGTTTTCTTCGAAGTTTTCGCCTTCAATTTGGTACTCCAGAACCGCTACAAATTGCTGTTGTGCATCGACAAACATATTTGAGACCCTCCTAACATACACTGGCCTACCCTTGTATGAACCTAAATGCTAACTCAATTAATTAAAATTAGAAGAAAAGTTGGCCCTAGTGTACAATCGAGATGTTATTTTTGCTTAGTCTCGCTTGCAGAGGCGTAGTCAATAAAATCTGACGGGAGGAGGGTGGCTGATGCCCCGAGAGGTCATTTTAAAATACAGCAAAAACATGCTATCCCTATCCTCAATTCGTATGAAAATCTGCGTGAAAATGTAAAAGGTAGAGATTTAGAGTAATAGGCTAAAATCAAAAACACCCATCAAAATATGTAAATCTCGCATCAAATTTTAAAAACTTCTTGTTCTCGGTGATTACTTTACAACTTTTGTGTTTTTTTGCACCAGCATATAGCCCTGAATCTCTAGTTCATAATGAACTATCAACTTGCTGAATACAACATTAAAAAGTGGGAGAACAATTCATTTTAAAAAATAGGTGTAATTTGAAAAAAAAACAATTTTTCTCCTAACTTTTCTTATTGTATTCAGCCAGTTGATAGCTCATTAAATGCTGGTGCAAAAAAAAATAAAAAATTAAAAAGTAAAGACAGAGAACAAGAAGTTTTAAAAATTGTACGCTAGATTTAATGAATTTGACGGGTGTTTTCACTGACAGCCGGGAGTGATTAACGCATCTCACGGTTTTCTATAATTGACTTTCAACAAAAAGGTCGATTTTTGATGCCAATTGTCTTTATGGCTCATTTATAAACGTTGACGTTGTCGTTGGAAAAAAATGTTTTATAAAGGCACTTTTACGCTAACGATTCAACTACATTCTCAACTATATTCTCTTAACTATATTCTCCCCACGTTTTTCCTCGAAATCTCGACTAAAAATGCGAAATTTGTCCAATTTCGAATAAAAAATTTTGTTGTCGTTGGCGTTGTCGTTGGACTCTTTGTAAATAAGTCGTCGTCGTCGTTGGCGAAAAAAAGGGTTTTATAAAAAAAATATTCCAACGACAACGACAACGTTTATAAATGAGCCATTATAGTTTTTGTCAGCGCTGTCGGCTCCGATAGATTGAAATATAAGCGCCCATTCTCTAATAAGCGCCGACGTTCTAATAAGCACCCATGCTAAAGAGAGGTCGAAAAATAAGCGCACATGAGCTCTTTTTGGAGGAAATACGGTATTTTGGCTTATTCGACCGATGAGGTCGCTGATTCTGAATCTGGCGCTAAAAAAGTCGAATAAGCCGCTCCCAAAAATTTTACAAAAATAGGGCCAATTTTTTAATTGACATTTGGCGGTTAAATTTCTTCGCATGCGACTACAGTCGAGTCTCGCTAATCCGGCACCCATCGGGACCTGTGCTTGGGTGCCAAATTAGCGGGGGTGCCGGATTAGCGAGGGTGCTTCTAGATGACCCCCACTTGGCGTCATTTTTGGATTATGTTAAGCTTTCATTTAGCCCAATACCTGTGAGAGAAAGAGGGAGATGTCTTCATATATTTATTGAAAAGAGATGCTTTATAGAAAGCGTAGACCGTAGATAGAAAGGTACTGAAGATTTATCAGATTGGTCAGAAAGTTCGCAACTACCCATAAACACATTTGTTTTGACCTTTTAAACAGAACCATTTTTCAACCTTTCTTAAATTATAACGATTCGATAACAATAAATAATTCATAATCATTCAGTAACAAATTTATCATTTTAATCATCTTGTTCCATAACTATCTACCATCGACGAGTGAAATTCGTCAAGCCGCAACATAGAAAGCAACGAAAAATTGTAGCATTCTGAACCATCCTCGGATGTCTTCAAAATTTAGAGTCTAACTGTTGTTTTTCAGTAATTTAACTGCTTTAATGCAAGTAAAAGATATTATTGTGACAGAGAAAACAAAAAGACAAAAAAATAAATCTAGACAAAAAAGTAGATAAAATTTGTCTTTTTGGATAGGAGACCAGGATGGAGTCCCTTACATACTGGGTGTTTCAAGAAATTCGCTGGTTTTGAAATGAGCATAACTATTGAAATATACATAACTATAAAGGCGTAAGAAAAAACAATTTTCAAAGACCGTTTTCGAATTGCTGTTTTTGCCAATCGTTTTCTCTTGACGGGCATTTTGTCTAGTGTATAGTGTCGAAAACACGATTTTTGCTTGGTCACCCTTGTGGTTCTGGTCCTGGTCTATGGGTAGCCCCTGGATGGCTAAATCCCTAACCACAGTGAGTACCAAGCAAAATTTGTGCTTTCGACATTATACACTGAACAAAATTGCCCGTCAAGAGAAATTGGTCTGTGAAAACAGAATTTTGGAAAACCGCCTATAAAAAAAGTTATGCCCATTTGTAACGGTACGTGACGTAAGCCCCCATCGCCGTTCGCCCCATGGGACACTAGCCCCCATTTCGCAAAAGAGAGACACTAGCCCCCATTTCGCGAAAAAAGGACACTAGCCCCCATTTCATAAAAAATGAACAAGAGCCTCCACTTTTTGAATTAGAGTTAAAGCGGGAAATAAATGTGTGCGTGCTTTACTTTCTCATCTTTCCTGTTCAGTTATCTGTTGTTGTTTTTGTAACCGCTTCTCTCGCAAAATTTCATTGTCTTGTCACAACTGCTTTGTTTATTGCACTTTTTCAGCTACGATGGAATTAAATGGAAGAGTGCTCAACGAACAAATCAATTTTGCTGCGATTGGACGAGCTTTGGGAATGGAGCCGTGGGCTTTGTTTCAATATATGCATAATCTCATTCCGGGGGGGTGCAAGAGCCTGCTGGATGGTCGCCGAAGTGCAGCCAAATCTGGAGGAGGAAAACGTTTGTTTCAATTTATTATTACACTCTTTATTGCTTTGTTTTAAGATCAGATCACCATCGTCAAATTGGTGAAAGTAGAGGACAAAGCGGTGTATCGAGGATTCATGTTCCAGAAAAAGCGCCAGAATAAAGACGGATCGAAGCAAGAATGGCATTGCAACAAGCACAAAGAGAAGAACGGATGATGCAAGGCTGGTCTCCACACGCTGGTCGAGGGGAATGTCTTCATGAAGTTCAAGCCGCACGACGTCAACCGCTCTCACAACCACGCCGAGGATCCGATGGCCGTTCCGCTCAGCGTCATGAAGGCAAACATGAAAAAGATCAATGTGGACACTCGAGAGGTTAGAGATTTATTCGGGTTACCTCAGTCGGTTTTTTTTACAATCTTCTTGGCTGTTTCAGGCGCCGAAGCAACTGCTTAACAACGAACTCCAGTCGATGCATTTGGCTCTCGCTCCAAGTGTCACTGACAGCGCTGTTCGAAAGATGGTCCGCCGCCGACGTATTCAAAATGAGATTCCGGTGGTTGAAGCTTGAGACGTGGGCAACATCGATATTCCGCTAAAATGTACAGAGATGGAGCTGGGCACGAATAACTTTTCATCTTGGGAGACTCTGGCAAAGAAGATGCTCACCGGTAGAAGCTTTGAAGAATTTCTTGTGTTTTACTTTCGTTTTTCAGAATCCTTCTTTTCAGTCGCACATCAGATGGTCGGAGGAAATAGATGTCGTTTTCGGGGATGGAACCTTTGATCCTACGCCAAAGCCTTTCACAAAAGTAATATTTCAGGTTTGCTTTGTAAAAATTGCTTATCTTTGCCGATCTACGTCATCTTAGCCGAACGAACTGCGCGTGTCAACAACGGCGGAAAATAGGGTCTTTCCGGTGCTCTACGCCCTGCTTAGGAACAAGAGCCGCCAGACTTACAAGAAGCTGTTCAGGATGATTCGAGAACTGTGGCCAGCCTTTAAACTATCTTCGTTCAATGTGGATTTCGAGCTGGCCGCCATTCAAGCGCTAAATGAGGTTTTCCCGGAGCCAGGTTGGAATTTTTTTGTGGGTTGCGTTTCATACTGTTTACTTCAGAAGTAAAGATCCCGGTTGTTAACTGCACCTCGTCAAAAATTTCAAGAAGCAAATCGCGCTGAATTGGCTGACAGTGCGCTATCGGGATACGGAATTCTCTGTGCAAGCTAGAATGATCATCTCTCTGGCATTCGTTCCGGAACCTGAGGTAAGCAAGTGCTTCGACCGACTAATGGATCATCTGCCTGCCGAATTGGAGCCGGTACTGAATTGGTTCAAGACGTACTACATTGGTTCGTGGTCTTTTGATTTTGTTGGTCTTACATCGATTATTTTAGGAACTGTGTTCCTGATTCCTTTATGGTCATGCTACGAGAGAACTCTTGCTGGAGAGGACCGAACGAACAACTTCGCTGAGGCTGCTAATCGTCGTCTGCAAGATGCGCTGGGCGTGGATCATCCGACTGTAGACCGTCTCCTGCAAGACTTGAAGCGGATTCAACGAACGCACGACATGCACTACGAACAGCACCTGGCAAGACAAACGGCTCCGAAGAAGCGACGGGCATACTTCGAATGCGATGCACGGATTCTGACCAAGGTTCACCGCTACAATTTTGCTAATCTCATCCCGTACCTCCGAGGGCTGGCTTACAACTTTATCATGGACCAATAGTGTTCGAATTTTTTGTTGTTAACCTCTCATGCTCTCACATATGCTGTCTCATTTGTTGTTGCTTTTTGTTTTGTTGGAAATAAACTTATCGGTTGTTGTCGACTTTTATTAATTTGAAAATGAGAATGGGGCTAAAAGCGGTAACCAATTTTTTTTGCTTTTTCAAAAAAGTGGGGGCTAGTGTCCATTTTTCGCGAAATGGGGCTAGTGTCCTTTTCTTGCGAAACGGGGGCTAGTGTCTTTTTTTTTGCGAAATGGGGGCTCTTGTTCATTTTTTACGAAATGGGGGCTAGTGTCCTTTTTTCGCGAAATGGGGGCTAGTGTCTCTCTTCGCGGAATGGGGCTAGTGTCCCTTTTTTGCGAAATGGGGGCTAGTGTCCCATGGGGGCAAACGGCGATGGGGGCTAACGCCCGTGTACGCATTTGTAATGCCCATTAAAACCGGCGAATTTCTTAAAACACCATCTATATCGGTTTATTCTACCGAGCCCTGGTTTCTTTTTTAGCAAATTCAATTCATCGATGAGATTTAATTACAGAACACGAAGAAAACTACTCATTGGATAAATAATTCGGTAACGCATCGTTATGATTTTAAAAAAAGGTTTGAACAAATTGCCGAAAACCAAAGACAAATACGTTTAGGGGTGGTCGCAAACTTTCGGACAACCTGATATTTCAGACGAAATTTAACAATCGAAAATCACATTGAACCATTAAAAAAATCTGTTAATGCACTCTGTGGTCCTTTCTTAAGCTGTTCTTTGTTGATGAAGTCTACCAATTGAGACCATTGAAACAAAATATTGATACAAATGTTGTTTAGTCAATTTATTTAATACGACTGCCGGATTACTGAGGTTAGTTAATCAGGAGTGTTCAGCGTTTGAGTGCCGGATTAGCGAGGGTGCCGGATTACCGGAGTGCCGGATTGTCGAGGGTGAACATTAAGGGTTTTCTTCGGCGGCCAACCAAACTAAGCTCGCGGTGCCAGATTAGCGAGGGGTGCCTGATTAGCGAGACTCGACTGTATACTGAAAAATAGAAAAAAAAATTATTAAAAAAATTATTTCAATGCAGAAGTTAATTTTACAATCTTCACGTTTAATTTTCATTCATGTACTTTGCATCCGATGCAAGGATTAGGTCTTGCATCGCCATCATAAATATCGGGTCTCGGTTTTCCAGCCACTTTCAAGTATCCACAGCTCCTTTATCAATTCTATGAATGGCATGGTCTACTAAAGTGTAAGTGCCTGGCACCACTGTCTTGATATCGACTACAGTTGATCCTCCAGGAGGCACCAGGGTAGTTTGGATGCCCTCAGCTGGGGGACTGATCAGTCCTCCGTCCCTATACACCTTATCAAAAATGGCTCCAATTACATGAAATGCTGAAGACAGATTGGGACCAGCGTTGCCAAAGTAGATCCTGACAGTCTCTCCAGCTTTGACTTGCAAAGGACTATCAGTTAAAGCTCCTTCCCTTCCATTGAACAACACATACTGGGGTGTCTCGTTCAACCCATCCATGTAGGAGTAGTCCAGCAGGCCTTTGGGATCTTCCAGTGATGGTTCAGTGTAGAACTCACTTTGCATCACATAAAACTCTTTGTCAACAGGTGGTAGACCACCCTTGGGCTCTACCAGAACAAGGCCATACATGCCATTGGCTATGTGCATGGGGATTGGGGCTGCAGCACAATGGTAGATATAGAGACCTGGATAAAGGAGGCGGAAGCGACCAGTAGCAGTCTCGTCTTTTTCGGTGTTTAGCAGCGGAGAGCCTGCAAAGACAGGTTTGGGAAATTATAGCATAAAGTCATATATGTATTTTAAACAAGTAGAAACAACCGAAAATTTTTAAGATGATTTAAAAGTACTGGTTTAAAATGATATTCGCTGAATTAAGAACTTTTTTAGCATTTTTTTGACTTTATATCATTAAAAGTGAAAGGACCAGACAACTTGCGGGACTGGGAATTTCTTTGATGCATGGCGCAGTGGATTTGCGTTAGTATTTGTTGATCCAATATAGTGCGCAGGTTCGACCCACCTAGTGGTACACTAGTTATTTTGGATTGTTTGACCAACGTGTGGGTGTAATTTGGGTTGCTCATTTTGGATCTGGCTACAAAAATCTAATTACCGTATTCTCTCTAATAGAACCACATGTGGTTCTATTAGAGAGAATACGGTACTTTAAATAATTGGTCAAAAGCCAAAATAACCAGAGTGCCTCCAAGCGGGATCAAACCCGATCACTTTTTCAAAACAACGAACACAAATGCATAACCACTGAGTCATGAATTGAAGAAATTTCAAGTCATACAAGTTTCCCGCTCCATTAAAGCTTTTTTTAAGATCTAAAACCTGGTCTAACCTCCCCCAGGTCCAGTAGCTGCATGAAAATCAATATTGTGTGCAATGCCCTGCTCGTCCTTATTAGTAAACTCAATTTCTAGCACATCGCCTACTCTAGCTCTAATGAACGGGCCGGGAACACAATCATTGAAGGTCCACATCTGGTATTTGTACTGCCTGTAAAATAAGCGTGTTAAATCCCAAACTATTACTGCAGGATAAGCTCTAATAACAGAAGTCTTATATGAAAAATGACCTTGTGAGGGGCAGTAAAGCTGCAGTAGTGTTCATTTTGACATGCAACCTGACTGGATAGTCTCTTTGGATTGGAGGAGGTACATGAGGAGCAGAAACAATTAGTGATCTTTCAATTCGCAGATCATTGACTGGAATTAGAAATTCATGTAGGGTTTCTTTCGTTTCCATCTTTGGCTTTAACAGGTGTATTATGGCAGCTAAAAACTTTGTTTACTTTTCGCAATGTTACAAAAATGAAAATAATATGACCTGAGAGGCCTCCAGCAAGCACAATTCCACCCGTAAGTGCCATATTTTTGCCTGTTATAGCTGTTCGTAGAGCACCAAATTGTCTAGTTGTGAGCACGTTGGTCAAATTTAGCTTTCTTCTCATGGTTTTCGAACAACTTTGACGAGATAATTCAGAGCATAATAATAAAAATCGGTTAGAATTCATGAACCTGAAGTATAAATTCATTATAAATTGTAGAAAAAATAAAAAAAGCTAGAATTAACTAGAATAAGCATTTTTTGAAGATTGAAATTATAAAATCAACTATTTTACAAAAAAAAATTAAAATTTTTAGGGTTTCTTTATGTGTACAGTCGACGCTCTCTATAAGATACAAGATACCCAAAAGTTCGTTCCCAGCTAGGGTTACACTTTTCTAACCTCATTTTCGAAATGTTTTGCCGAATGTGATTCGTCAGTCTAGTCGGAAATATCGCAAAGATTCCGATTTTATGATCGTTTTTGCAATCGACGAAAGTTTTGCCAAAAAGACACGTGACGCTCTTTATAAGATACACTTAAATCTTAAAAAGGTGTATCTTATAGAGAGTGTCGCTGGTCTTAATGGCAAAAACGATCGGCAAAATCGGAATCCTTGCGATATTTCCGACTAGACTGACGAATCACATTTGGCAAAACATTTCAGAAATCAGGTTACAAAAATTGTTGGGCCCAAGGCGGAAACGAACTTTAGGGTCGTCCTATAAAGAGCGTCGACTGTAACATAATTACATATTGAACCTAAATAGACAATAATAGCACATGCCAGACAAATTTTGTGTCATAAAAACAAAAAAGTTTTGATTAATTTATCAATAAAATTTCACAATTTTATTTATTTTTTTTAATGAGTTTATATTTAGAATACACAGGGTGTGATTAATTTTTAAAGATCATAAATTTGTTCAGAATGGACTCCACACTTTTTGGAATAGTGTCAAAAAAAATCCCTTTTTATTTCCACCTTTTTGTTCTACCCTTAACCATTTAACCATACCCTTAACCAAATTTCTTTTATTGCGGTCTCCCATCCTTCAAAGTACATTTTGACCTCATTTTCAAGCTTTTCCGGTCATTATTCGGGTGAAAAACTTGTTTTCGAGTGGTGGATGGATATTATATGAGAACAATTTACCAAAATTTATTTTCGACCTCGGTTCCCTAAGGCAAACTGTCCCTCCGCCACCTAAAACATCTTTTCTAATCGAATAATGACCAGAGAAGCACAAAAAAGAGACTGAACTACTTTTTTGGCAAAAGGCGATAAAATCCTTCACAGTTGGTCTTCTAGGTGGACAGATGTCTTCACCACCACGGAATCTAGCTAAATTTGTGTTTTTTACCAAATAAATTTAGATATCAAGGATAATCGACCTATGAAAACGAAATATCAAAATCATGTCAAAAAGAGTATAGTAGTTTTAAATAAAGTAAATGTCTCGCCACACCTTGAACTATTAATCCGTTTGCGAAATATGCACAAACATGTCAAAAAGCAAGAAAAACAAAAAACCCAGAAATCATTGATAAATTCTGGATGTTTTTTGGTAGCCTTAGAATCACAGAGTATTTATTGTCAGCACCTTAAACCACTTTCGCAATAGAAAATAATTTGTTAGTCAGCTCTTGAAAAAAGATATTACATAATAGTTTAAGTTCAACCAATTAATTATTTCTAATAAATTAAGAGTGGCTCAAATACAATTTAGATGTCAAACTCTATCCTACAAAAAAAACAAAAACTAACATTTTTCAACAAGTGTTGCTTTTCGATTTCCTACGAGATATCAAATGAAAACTAATCAGTGACAAGAAAAGGAAACAACCCAAAGGGCAATAAAAACAGTTTGATGAACTGGCCGATACAGATCAATACAAATGAATTTGGGACATAGCAAATGTTATTATCACAATTATATTATCTTCCTTGTTTGTGTAACAAATATTTGTCATTACAGGTATCAGCGATCTTTTGCTGATACCTGTAATCTCATTGTATTGATTGAAACTCCTTGATACCTGAAAAGTATATTGAAAAATATATTATGACATGATACTTTAAATTTAGGATCAAACAAAATTTTCTGGAATTTAAACTGGAACAGAATTCGGCAATATTAGCCAAAAATATGTTACTATTGTCTTAATTTTTTTTTGGCCTTTAATTTCTAACTCTTAAAATGGCCTTAATTCTGGCTCCTAAAACTTTAAAGTTTGTTGTTTCAGTTTTAACTTTTTTTTCAGCTTGAAGCGCAGAATCTCAGTTTTCTTTCAAAACAAAATTTGCTGCAATACCACAACAAATATTTGGGATTTGGGATCGGGGGTCTAGGACAATTCATCGTACGGACATTTTCAACTTCCTCTACGTAAATCATAGCAATTAGAGAAGAGTTCATTACAATTTAAATTAATCGTACGTACGTTGAACTCTTCTCTAATTGCTATGGTTTACGTAAAGGAAGTTGAAAATGTCCGTACGATGAATTGGGTGTACACAGTCAAAATGATAAAAGCTAGTTGGGTAAATGTTGCGACTTCGCACTTGTATTTCAAGACTTATATGGAAAATCCTTAAAAAGGCGATTTTTCAAATTGCAGGATTTTTTCGTGATTTTTTAAAATGGACCGTCTGGATTGGGCATTTTAGACTAAAGTACACAGTCCCCTCCTGGTGCGAAAATGGCCAAAATGGTGTCCTAAGGGCATTTTAGCTACTCTAGACGTGAAAAAGCAACAAAAAGTTAGTGGGAGGACACTTTTCAGCACTTTTTGGAAAAAAATCTTTTTTTTGCATTTTTGGCTTGGGGACCAAGGTAACTCAACCTAAAAGGGGTACGTGGATGTCTCTAGAAGACCAAAAAAGATAAGATTTGAACATAGTTTTGAATACTGGGGCCTACCGCATAAAGAAGCTCTGGTATGCATGCTTTTTGAATGCATCCAGAGTCACTTTCCAGGGATTTGTGTCGGTATGTGTGTTTGCGCATCCCAACCCAAGCAACCAAGCCCCCGCAGGGGGCTTGGTAGGTTAGAGATGAGCGCACTCACTCATCTTAAACATGATTCCGAGCAAGACTATTGATCAGAAATGTATATAGAAACTCTTTTTGCCCAGCTCCAGTGACCAAAACAGGGTAAAGCCACCAACTAAGGTATCTGTGCACCCTCCAGAACGTCCAAAAAGTCGATATTTGATCAAAAATTTTTTTTGTTGAAAGTGCTTTTCCAATCGGTTTTTCATCTTTTCTATACGTAAAAAGTGGTCAAATCACGTGAAAGCAAGGTTCAAACCAGTTTTCGGTCCAGTGGGGATTCTGTACTCCTGCCGATTCTAGCTTTAGGGTCGGCGGGATTTGGGATCTAGATTTCGGAAATTTTCGGGATTCCCAAACCGGAATTTCCGTCCCGCGCAAAAGCTTAACCAAACAGTTCTCGGAGTGGCGTTATATAAAGGGTATTGTTATATAGAGGTGCCTTTATATAGAGGTTTGACTGTAATGTCACCAAAACAAAAAAAGACTATACAAAAGAATCTTAAATATTTGAAAAACAGAACGCCACAATAAATTTTCTTTTTTTTGCCATTTTGACACGCAGTGGAATGCTTCAGTGTTCCAGAATAGCTAGGTGGTATCTATGCTTCTCCTAACCTTCGTGGTATATAAATTTCAATAAAAAATAAATAAAAGTATATACTCTATTTATTTAAAGTTTTTCGTAAATGAAACAGATCTGCCTTGTAGTGATACTTCAGTGATACTTTTAATACAGAAAATACGGTACATGTGGCATTCAGCTCTATATACGTTTTAAAAAAGGTTATATGAGTAATACTACTGATAATTTTTTTTTATCTGTATCTCTATTATCAAAGATAAGTTCGTACTCGCTTCCCATGAAACATTTTAACCACTTATTTTTATATTGTATTTTACATTCAATTATGTGGCACTTTATTTGTACAAGAGAGTCCGGGCAGCGAGCAATTGCGCAAATTCAAATTGCGCATGTTCAAATTGCGCAAAAATCATTGGCGTTATTCGGAAAATATTTGCTGGATAATGGCAATGATTTTTGCGCAATTTAAACATGCGCAATCTGAATTTGCGCATTCGCTCGCTGCCCGAGAGTCCAATTTAAAAAAAAATTTTTGACTCAAAAAATAGAAAAGTATATAAATAGGTAGTTTTTAACACTTTAACACAAAATCGCAAAGAAATCACTTGTCGCACGCCCAAAAAATTTCAAGAGTTTGTTTGTCTGTTGCTCTCTTCCACATGTTATATACTAAAATATAGCTAAGGGCCTCCATTTCATTTTCAGTGTATAACATGTGAAAGAGAGAAACTGACAAAAGCCATTTTAAAAACTTCTTAAAAAGCGACAAAAGATCTTCAGGTGCTTTTGTCCGGCTGCCGAAAATACCGTCAATAAATGGGGTGCGTGAGCAATCAAAAGAATTACCACCTATATACGTTTTAAAAAACGCAGCCATAAGGAATACAGTCGACTCTCGATTTAAGGACACCCCAAAAATTTCGTTCCCACCTAGAGTTTGAAACTTTTTTAGCCTGATTTTTGAAATTATTTACCAGTTTTGTTTTGACAGTCTGGTTGCAGATATCACAAGGATTCCGATTTCGCCAATCGTTTTTAAAAAATCATGCACTTTCATGATTGAAAACACAAAACAAAATTTTTCAAAAATCTGGCTAAGGTGGGAACGAACTTTTGGGGTGTCCTTAAATCCAGAGTCGACTGTAGAAGCAACTTGAATTGAAAAAACATTATTCAGATTTGTTCTAGGTCTTTTGTGTTTTTTCATTATCATTTTTTTGTTGTCATATAGTTTTTAGAGTTTCAGTGCAAAGATGACTTCCGAAAATTTCGATACAGTCTCTCCCTTGGATTTGTGCAGAATCTGTTTGGAGGAAGCTGAGTACACAAGTTTCGTTTCACCGTGCAGATGTAAAGGATCTAATGCCTTCGTTCATGAAGAATGTCTTAATACTTGGATCAAATACAGTCACCGATCGGTAATTTCTTTTTGCATCAGTATCAGTCAACTATATTTCTACTTTAGAAATGCCAAACATGTCAAGGTGAATATGAAAAAGAAAGTGGAGGACTCAAAAATATTTCTCAGTGGTCTTGGTACAGTCCTAATAGCTGGACAGAAGGGCTACTATTGTTTGCTCTTATTTCAAACGGCGTATTCTTTTTCGTCAATCGTTACAGCATAGCAAATAAAATGTAAGTTATTTTCTTTGTTATCATTTTTTCGCTTGTCTAAAATCATTCTTAAGCATGGCCGAATGTGCAACTGCAAATAAGCTCCCACTATGTCTATTCATATTGCTATTGGCCCTTAACATCGCCAACACTTATCACGGACTCAAGCATGTTTTCGGACAATGGGTCAAGGATAACACAGTTGTCAAGTGGAAACGCAATGTCAGACCTTCTTATGTGAAATCAGTATCTAAAATCAGCTAAATTCCATTAGTTCTCAGTCTATTCTTGTTGTTGTTGACAAAAGGATATTTTTCGTATAAAGAAATTTGCTTATATATTGATGATTAAAAATTTTCTTTGCATAGAAGTTTTTTAAATTCAGCGGATAAACCGTTTTTCAAACTGATTTAGCTTAAAATTACTTCATTCCCCTCGGGCGTGGGATTCAAATTCTTAAAAAGTTTCAAAATGTTTCTTTATCTTGTTGAGCAGAACATTTTTTTTGGCCATTTTCCAAAAAATCCGAGTATGGCGGAAACTAAAAAATTACCCAATTTTTATTAAGTATCTCTCTTTACTTTTTAAGATTGGGAAATTGTAGAATTTTGGAAATTAAAAATTGATTACTACTAATGGCTTTTTATGGGGTTTTGGGGTCAAATTGTTTTGTCTTGAATATCCTGATATATGCTTGTTGTCTTGTGAAACTATCTATTAGTTCTTTTTTTCACGCTGAGCATTTTGAAACATTGTACTTCACATTTTTTTCATGAAATCGGCCAGGAACATGCCAAATCAAGTAGGCTCTGATTTAAAAACCAGGAAAACCACTCCCTCTTCTTCTCTAATTTATGAGTGCTTTTTTAACACTCCGAGTACCCCCTGGATCAAAGGTATATTTAGAAACTACAACTCATGCTGATCATTTTTCAAATATACACTCTAGGTGGGTACCCGAGTATGAGTAGGTCAAAAATGCAATTTTAAAAAATATGCACTAAAGAATGCACTCTCAGACTAAAAGACCAATTTAGATCAGTTTTTAGTCTGGTGCTTTGTCATGTGTACATTCATTAAAAAGCCTTAGGATTTTTGATCTACTCATACCCGGGTACCCACTTAGGATGTATATTTGAAAAATGATCAGCATGAGTTGTAGTTTCTAAATATAACCCTGATCCAAGTGCTACTCGGAGTCTTAAAACCACGCAATCTGTAAAAATAAGTAACTTCTCAAGAAAAGTTTGTCATGATGGAAACTTCAAAATTTTCCTTCTATTCTATCTTGTAGCCTGAACTCTGCGGAACTGTAAAATACTAGACTTTTCTAGAAATGACTTTATAAGAGCTGAGCAATAACCGTTTGAAGTTAGTCGGTCATCAGGGGTCGTATTCAGGTAGGTTAGTAGAGTTTTGCATCAAAAGTAACTCGTGATCTACTCGATGTGTAAAGGCAGAAAAAGAATTACCGTATTCTCCCTAATAAAACGCCATGGCGTTTTATTTTTCAACCTCCAAAAATTTTGACTTTGTGTTAAAAATGCAATAAAAAGTGGTTTACCCGGTTCTACTGCAGTTTGGGTCCCAAAATCAGCTTGGTCCCCCAAACTAAACAACAGGGGGGACAAAGCTGTTTTTTTTGACACACTGGCACTTTTTTTAGCCCGAAGGGGTGTCGTTCTATTAGAGAGTGGCGTTCTAATAGAGAGTAGGGTTGGGGAACGGTCATATGACTGGTCATATGACTGGTCATATGACGTCATATGACCGGAAAATGACCGACAAAATGACCGCTCATAGAAGAATTTGTCATTTATTCCTATTTTTCCTGAAAAGAATATTTTTATTTTTTGCTTCTGCAATTTTTTTCGACTGTGTTTTGTTAGTGTTTTTGTTGTTTTCGATCGCGGATGTCTCGTCTCAAGCAAATTTAAGCATGATGGTTTGAATGGTTTGAGTCACAAAATCTTATGGTCTGTTTCAGAATGACGGTCGACACAGCCTCCCAAGTACCGTTAATCAAACAAGCCGGTTAGAGATGAAAATCCAGTTGTAACTCCAGAAAATGTAGAAAGCAATGAAGAAAATGATGATTTTGATGTGTTTATGAATGAATTTGAGGGAAATGTTATGTTATATGAATAAAAGCTTATGATAAAGTGAAATTCGGGAAATGACCAAATATGACCGAAAATGACTGAAAATGACCGGTTATATGACCGGTCATATGACCGATTTTAGAAATGACCGGTCATTCGGCAACCCTAATAGAGAGAATACGGTATTTCGAAATGCAACTTGCAACCCAGAGTTTCGGGTTCTACTGGCCCAACTCGGCTTTCTAACCCCGAGTTTTACGAGTAAATTAAATTTTTTTAATTTTCTCGAGTTCTAATAGCCCAACTAGTATTTCTAACACCGAGTTTTACGAGTAAATTAAATTTTTTTAAATTTTTAAGTAAAAATTTAAAAAAAATTTAAAACTAAAAAATTAAAAAAAATTAATGTACTCGTAAAGGGGGTGGAAGCAGAGTTAAGCGAGTAGAACTCGAACAAATTTAAAAAATAATAATTTACTCGTAAAGCTCGGGGTTGGAAGCCGAATCCGGCAAGTAGAACTCGAGAAAATAAAATAAAAAAAATAATTTTCACGTAAAACTCGGGAGTTGGAAGCCGAATCCGGCAAGTAAAACTCGAGAAAATAAAAAAATTAATTTTCCCGTAAAACTCGAGTATAGCTAGTAGAAATAAATTAGAGATGGAGGCGGGACGGGACGGGACATTCCCGTCCCGACCGGTGGAGTTTCATGTAATTGTCCCGTCCCGGTATCCCGACCGAAAAAAATTTGACCCCTGTCCCGTCCCGGTGTCCCGTCCCGGGAAAATTTTTCGGTTTCCATATTTATTGTCCCGTCCCGGATTTTTAAAATGTGTCCCGGAACTGGCGCTAAAATTATGTTATCTAAAAACTCCAAAACGTGTCATGCAAAAAACGATTGCTTGCTTCCAACTTTTTCTCTCCTTAACTTCCCTTCCTCTCATTTGTCCCATTCCCATTCTTTCTTTCATATAGCTCAACAACATCACCATCGAGATTACCAAGAATATGTCAAGCAACGTCTGGAAGCTGAAGCTATTCAAGAAGATTTCGTAAGAAGATGAGTCTTCCACTTCAATGATTATTCCGGTATACTGTAAGTTAAAGGCGTTCATGAAGTCGACGGACCAGTTGAACTTCCGGACCTTGAAGACGAAGTTCATGAAGCTGCTGGAGGACAAGTTTTACCTTGAGAACAGCAGGTACATTATGCATCTTGTTTGCTTAGTTGTCGATTCATTCTCTTTAAGGATCCATGTCTTGGTTACGTTCTTGGACCTGCGCTTCAAGGACTACTATTCGGCCAATATTCTCCAGTTCAACCAGAAGGCGTCGAAATGGCTACTCGAAGAAGTCGGTGAACAAGAAGGGGAACTCGATGCTGAACAAGATCTCTCGTCTCCGGCCCCAAGATGATCAGGAAGGAGAAGTCGTTCTTTGATGACGACGATGATGAAGTTCCTCGCGTACAAATCTCCAAGATGAGCGGCACTGAGGCGGAGATGGTGGCTTACGCGAAGATGAAGAGGATGCCGTCGTCGTCCAACCCGTTGAAGTTCTGGCAGGTATATGCTAATCTGACCCTTACTTTGTGTAGTGGTTCTTTAAAACATTGATTGTTCAGGAGAATGAGAGCAATTTCCCCATCTTGGCCAAGTGCGCGAAGAAGTACTTGTCCTCGCCAGCAACGAGCGTAGCAAGTGAGTCGGTCTTTTCCCTGGCCCGCGACGTTTACGACTACAGAAGAACGAACTTGGACCCAGAGAAGGCCGAAATGTTGATGTTCTTGAACAAAGTGTTGATCTAGTACCCTTTTCTTGTACTTGTTATATGAAAATAAACGAGTGTATCAAATTCATTTCTCGGCGTGAAAATCCTTCCGTATCAACAACATTCCTTCCGAGGAATTTCTCATTGTCATTTCATTAACTGGTATGTCAAATTCGAGCTTTTGCGTCCCGACCGGAAAAACCAGTCCCCCGTCCCGGAATTTCACTTGTTCCCGGATTCCCGTCCCGGAACAGATTTGTAGGTTGTCCCGTCCCGGTGTCCCGTCCCGAAAAATTTTGCTAAAAATTTTGTCCCGTCCCGTCCCGGAATAGGCCATCCTCCATCTCTAAAATAAATTCCACTCGGATCAAAAATTACTCACTGCTCGAGTAGGATTACGAGTAACTTTTGATCCAGAACTCTACTCAACTCGTTGCAGATGGGCGAGTAGGATCACGAGTAGTGATGACGATTTGCATGTTTGCAATGTTGCAATGCAATTTTTTTGGACTTTTCCGTTTGCAATGCAATATGCAATGTTTAGAAAAGCTGTGCTGCAATATATTGCGCAATATATTGAAAAAAAGATTGCAATATGCTGTGCAATATATTGCAAAACTTAATAAAAGTTGACCAAAATTTACATTTTCAAACATGTATTCAGCAAAAATAACATCAAATTAGGTCAATTCAATATGTATATTTCAAGATTGGGAGATTCTTGTTCAAAAATAAGAGTTGTTTGGCTGTTTCTGGATTTAGGTTAGATCTTCTGTAGTCATAGACATCCCTGGCACGGAAAATAGCTGTTCACTTGGCTGACTTGTGGCTGGGCCAGACAGAAAATCGACGAGCAATAATGGCTAGAATGGGAACGACTGGCTGTTATCCTAAATAAACACAAAAGAGATGAAAACTTTTTTTATTCAACAACGTACCTTCCAATAGTCAAAAAACATGAAACATCAAAAAACAATTTTAACAGTCTAGAAATGGTCAATTATTTTCCTTTCGGGAAATTTGACCATTGCAATTTTTTTGCAATGCAATATATTTTACGATTTGCAATGCAATATGCAATATTTTCAAAATCCAAAGCGCAATATTGCAATGCAATGTATTTTGCCCGAAAAGTTGCAATGCAATGCAATATTGCAATGCAATATATTGCATTGTCGTCATCTCTAATCACGAGTAACTCATGATCTTTAACTTCACTCAAACCGTTCCAAGTGCGACTAGGATCAAGAGCAGGGCTCCGAATCGTCCTTTTTAAAAAGATTTGTCCTTTTCTTGGCACCCCAATCTTTTTTTATTTCAGAAATGTTAGTCAAATCTTTTTTTT